>SOZL01001623.1:0-22094 GCA_009733165.1 Naja naja | reverse complement strand
GAAGACTGGTCTTCCTGTCTCCCCTGGTCCCTTCTCTTCCCTAGACTAGCCATGCCCAGCTCCTGCAACCTGCTCATCGTATGTTTTAGCCTCCAGTCCCCTAATCATCCTGGTTGCTCTTCTCTGCACTCTTCCAGAGTCTCAACATCCTTTTATCTTCAACCAATCCTTTCCGCTTGTGGTCTAAGATAGAAGATCCATATGTTCTCTCCTACCTTCTGACAAACAAAGATGTCAACAAGGAAGGACAAGAATTTCTTGGGCCTGTAACTTTGGCAAGGTAGAATTCGCCAGATGGTGGTATAATTGGCACATCTGATTTCCCCCATCTTTCTTTGAAAGGCTGGCCATTTAATGCAGGAAGATCTCATCTACCTCTTCTGCCTATCCAGGTGGTCTATAATGATCTCCCGTGAGGATGTCACTTTGGCTGCTCTCTCCTTTTGTTCTTCCCTGATCAGTCCCGAGAGGGATGTCTGTGCAGACATATAATTTCTTTATGTACCATGCAGCCCTTCCCCATTCTGTTCAGCTTTAAATACAGTAGCTTCCAGAGCAATGCCATTGCATGGCATTTCATTGACACTTTTAGAACAGAATAGAGTAACAGAGCTGGAAGGGACCTGGAGGTCTTCTAGTCCAACCCCTGCTTAGGCAGGAAACCCTACACCATTTCAGACAAATGGCTGTCTAGACTCTTTTTAAAAATCTCCAGTGATGAAGCACCTACAACTTTCTGAAGGCAAGTTCTGTTCATCTGGTTAATTGTCCTCACTGTTAGGGAGTTTCTCCTTAATTCCAGATTGCTTCTCTCCTTGATTAGTTTCCAACCAATGCTTCTTGTCCTGCTCCCCGGTGCTTTGGAGAATAATTTGACCCCCACTTCTTTGTGTCACCCCATGAGATTTTTGTGTGAGCATTTCAAGTTGTTCCTTTTGGGTTCCTGTACTCAATGCATTCAAGAAGGTTACTACAATGAAGCCAATTTTTGGGTACTACTCACAATCCATGATATTGTGAGCAGTGCCAAAAAAGATGGCTTCATTGTAGTAATCTTCTTCCAGGTTCCATTCCCTCTTGAGTTTCTCTGCTGCTGTTCTTTACTATAGTGTTCTGTTGTGGGTTATGCCACTCTCTTGCCTTCCCTCTTTTTGCGGGGTGAGTGGGGTTATGATGAATTTGGCCATAAGATTTTGTTGCTCTCCCTGTTCACTTGCTCAGTGAGCTTCTGCAGGGGTGGGATTCAAATTTCTTAACAACCGGTTCTGTGGGCATGGACTAATTTGTGAGTGTGGCTTGGTGGTTGTATGACTGGGTGGGCATGGCTTGTATGTAAATATTATAAATATTTATGTAAATATTGAAATTTTTTTTTATAAAAAAAGAGCAACTTTTACCCCAAATCAGGCAAAGCAGGCAGGCAGATTGAATTGCTCTCAGAATCACAGATTCACTCAGAGATCTATCTTTCTGCCATCGCTACCTGAGTTTGTCACATAAAACTGGCTTGCAAGCAAACTCACTAAATTTGGTAGCAAGCAAACTCACAAAATTAACTCACAACACACCATGTATGTAAATATTGAATTTTTTTTTTATAAAAAGAGAGCAACTTTTACCCAAAATCAGGCAAAGCAGGCAGGCAGATTGAGTTGCTCTCAGAATCACAGATTCATTCAGAGATCTATCTATCCCATCAGCTACCTGAGTCTGCACTGAAAAATAAAAGCTTCTGTCCTAAGAAAGGTTCAGCTCTGCTTTTAGATTAGCTAGAAAGCAAGAAATCCAATGATTTCCTGCTTTATAGCTAATCTAAATCTCAGAATAGCTGATGGTGGGGTGGGGGGGAAGGAAAACTAGCAACTTACCAAATGCAGGCAAGTTTGATGGCATGCATGCCAGGTAAGGAGTGGGTGGGGAGGGGAGAGGAGGGGAGAGGAGGGGCCAGCCAGTGGTGTGATTTGCCAGTTCTCCAAACTGTGTAACAACCAGTTCTATAGAACCGGTCCAACCAGGTAGAAACCCACCCATGAGCTTCTGTCTGGAAACTGGCTTCTCTTTTAGTCCTCCGTGAGCCCTAGCTCAGCTTGGTCAGCAAGTCCAACACTCCAGTTGGACACAATGGGCATTCAACATCCCTGGTTGTATAAAATCAAAGAATCAAAATCACCTGAAGTATTAATCCCGCTCTATAAAACCTAAGTAAGGCCACACCTGGAATACTGCACCTAGTTTTGGTCAGCACATTACAAAAAAGATGTTGAGACTTTTGGAAAAGTGCAGAGAAGAGCAACTAAGATGATTAATATCATGCTTCCCCCACCCCCACCCCATTGGAGCCTGAATATGTAGTGGAAGATGAGCTGGAACTGGAGCTGACAGAGATCAAGGAGGCGGCTTTGTTGGCTTCAGAGGAATGTGGGGAGGAACAGGCCGAGTCGGGCCAGGGCCTTTCAGGATTGGGACGGCTTGTAGACAGGGAGGAACGGGGGCAGGATGACCAAGGTTGACTCAGCCTTCCATCCTCTCGAGGTAGGTAAATTGAGGACCCAAGATTGTTGGGGGCAATAAGCTGACTTTGTAAAAATGCCGCTAGTAATAAGCAGGCATATACAATGGAATGAAGGCTATTGCTGAGCACACTGGGTTGTATCCCAAAAATTGTAAGCCGCCCTGAGTCTTCGGAGAAGGGCGGCATATAAATGTAATTTTAAAAAAAAAAGAGAGGCTGAGCAGCGAACACAAGAGACAGAGCTCAGGCAATGAGCAAAGACCACCACCCCACAATCCACGGATCCATGGAGAGTGAGAAGGTGGGAACAGCACAAGCTGACCCAACAACTCAGGAGGAGAGCGTCCCATCCCTCTTCACGAGGCACACCTGGGGACTGAACTTAAGGAGACGCTGTGGGGAGGGGCATTTGTCGGGAACAAACTCTGAATTCATGGAGTGTTGTGTGCCATCGCCGACGTTTGACGTTTCCTGGACTTCCTGCTTTCTTTCTTGCTTCCTGGATTAATTGCCTTGTTCCTTTGCTTCCTGGACTCATTGACTTGTTCCCTTGCCCTGCTGGATTTCTTGTTTTCCAGCCATTGTGCTCACAGCATTGTGCTGGACTACTTGCAGCCAGAGGCTGCTGGAGTTGTGTGTGTGTGTGTGTGTGTGATATCACTTGCCAGAAACCTGGGAGCATTTGAGGGAACGTTGGAGCAATAAAGGCGCTGACGGTGTTGCCTCTGTGCTCTGCCCCAGGTCATCACAATTAAAGGCCTGGAGACAAGAACGTATGACAAACAGTTGCAGGAACTGAGTCCAGAGAAAAGAAGGACCTGATATCAGCCTTTGGGGCTGTCCCGAAGAAGAGAGAGTCAGCTTATTTTCCAAAGCACCAGAAGGCAAGGCAAGAAAGAATAGATGAAAACTAAAGAAAGGACAAAAGCAACCTGGAATTAAGGAGAAGCTTCTTAACAGTGGGAACGATGAACCAGTGGAACAGAAGTTGCCTTCAAAAGTTGTAGATGCTTCCTCACTGGAGGTTTTTAAGAAAAAGACTGGACAGCCACTTGTCCAAAATGATAGAGGGTGTCCTGCTTGAGCAGGGGGTTGGACTAGAAGACCTCCAATGTCCCTTCCAGCTCTATTCTGATTGATGTCCCAGGAAACATTCAGCTGTCAGTCAGTCAACACTTAGGAAAATGCCCACAGCACTTAGATTAGAATTAGATTAGAATTCTTTATTGGCCAAGTGTGATTGGCCACACAAGAATTTGTCTTGGTGCAAATACTCTCAGTGTACATAAAAGAAAAGAGACATTTGTCAAGAGTCAAGAATCACAAGGTACAACACTTAATGATAGTCATAGGGTACAATAAGCAATCAAATCATATTAGGAGGCAGTCAGATAAGATATTGGAATATAGAATAGAATAGAACAGAATAGAATAAATATTGGATGAAGAATAGAATAGAATAGAATAGAATAGAATAGAATTCTTTATTGGCCAAGTGGGATTGGACACAGAAGGAATTTGTCTTGGTGAAAATGCTCTCAGTGTACATGAAAGAAAAGATACATTGTCAAGAGTCAAGAATCATGAGGTGCAACACTTAATGATAGTCATAGGGTACAATAAGTGATCAAACCATACTAGGAAACAGTCAATATAGATCGTAAGGATACAAGCGATAAGGTTGCAGTCATACAGTCACAAGTGGGAGGGGATGGGTGATGAGAAGTGATGAGAAGATTAATAGTAATAGTAGTGCAGACTTAATAAATAGTTGGACAGTGTTGAGGGAATTATTTGTTTAGCAGAGTGATGGTGTTCTTAACTTAACTTAACAGCCAACCACCAAAAACAACCCTTATCTCTTTCTTGGTTCTTCCTCTCTCCATTTTTCCTCTTCCAATTCCCTTGCCAGTCTCCCATTTGCTCTCCTGTTCCTTGTTAAAAAAATTGTCAGAATCAGTGATTACTCAGGAAAGAGACAGAAAGTTAGATCTCTGTGAATGTAATGACTCGCCTGGATGTTTCCCCAGATTCCTCTCCAGATGTCAGCTTGGAGGAGGATGAACCAGTTCCAGGCACATCTGGAGGGGAGTTGGTCAATGGGTCCAAGGGGTATTTGACTGAAGCACAGCTGCAGCAGGACAGCCCTGAGGCTTCAGGTAGGAAAAGCTTGCAGCTGCAGCTGGTTAGTGATGAGGAAGAGGAACTGCCTTCTGCATCTGATCCAAGAACACATAGGCCAGAGAAAAGGCAGCAGCAGAGAAGATCAGCCAGATTACTGGTGAGGAGGCAGCCTTGTCCTTCTTGATTTAGCACTGCAGACAGAGGGAAACAATGCTGGGAACATGTTCATTTCCTAGCTGTGTGTTTTCTGGTCATTGGAATTCCTGCCTTGCCTTGGATTAGCACCATGCCTTGACTTTAGATCATGCCTTGTGAACTCTGGTCTTTTCTCACCTGGTGAACCTTCTTGTGTTGTGGATTTAACTTTGCCTGTTTGGGAAACTTTCAAGTGCCTTGTAGACTCATTGGCCATTGCGCTGTGGACTGGCATCAGTTTGCTTGTGACTGGACTTAATTGGGACAGTTCTAGGTTTTTGGCGAAGTTGAAGGGGAATAGTAATAAACCCACTAAACCACGGTTATGTGAGTGTGTGTGTGTGTGAGAGAGAGAGAGAGAGAGAGAATGAGAGAAAGTGAGTGAGTGAGAGACCGAGAGAAGAGAGAGAGAAGAGAAAGAGAGAGAAGAGGGAGGGAGGGAGTTGGAGACAGACAGAGAGAAGAGAGAGGAGGAGAGAACGAGGAGGGAGGGAGGGAGGGAGAGAAGAGAGAGAGAAAGAGAGAGAGTGAGTGTGAGTGAGTGAAGAAGAAGAAAGAAGAGAGAGAGAAGAGAGAAGAGGGAGGGAGAGTGAGGGAGAGAGAGAGAAGAGAGACAGACAGACAGACAGAGAGAGAGAGAGGACAGCATAGTGAAATCTGGAAAGAACCTTATTCTTACTGAGGTTGATGAAGCTCATGGCTCTGAGGAGTGATGCTTTTAAGCACTGCATCAAAGATGGCAGAGTCAACTGCATTCAAAAAGCAGCTGTACTAAAGTTGCTCTCCAAGTGCTTCTGGCTGGAGATATGGAGGCAAAGGGCCTGGCATTGCCACACCAAGACCTCTTTGGAACTGATCAGCCAGGAACTTGAGTCGGGACCTTCCCAGAAAGCCTGAAGAAAGCTTTGCACAATTTAAAAAAACAGTCTGCTCCCTGTAAGGATTACCTTGAAGAACTACAAAGAGAAAATGTTGCTGTTTTCCTGGATCTTTACAGGGGTGAATCATAACGAGAGTGTTATTATTATTATTTTTGTCATTGCCAGCTTTATTCCCTCAGCAAAACAGACCATCTGGAAACACATTTCAGATTTCTCACATTCGTTCCCTGGTTAAAAAAGCTTTGCCGTTAATATCTGGATGGTATCCCATCTACTTAGCAGTTCTCTGAACACTCCAGATTAGAATATTATCTTTTATTATTTATTATTTATCTCATGCTGTCAGTGCACTAGGCACTTTTCAGAGGGCCAGTAATAAAGGAATTTTTTTTTTTACTTCAGTAGGTTCATTCTTCCAGGTGTCTGGCTTCGAAGTATAGATGGGTCTCTACCCATATGTGATAGGAAGTGGACTCTTTGAAAAAGAGGAAAAGAGGAAATTGGTAATTTTCAAGCATTCAGAATGGGAGGGGGGAGGTGGAGGGCAGGCAATTCAAAAGACACTCCCCTGGTCTGGAAAGAAGTGCCTAAAACCAGCCTCTTCTGAATCTGGGCCTGGTTTGTGTAAATACCATTCTATCCTATAAACGTAATCCTATATAGTAAGACCTAGAGTACTGCATCCAGTTTTGGTCACCACACTATAAAAAAGATGTTGAGATTCTAGAAAGAGTGCAGAGAAGAGCAACCAGGAGGATTAGGGGACTGGAGGCTAAAACGTATGATGAAGGGTTGCAGGAACTGGGCCTGGCTAGTCAAGGGAAGAGAAGGACCAGGGGAGACAGGATAGCAGTCTTCCAATACTTGAGGGGCTGCCACAGAGAGATGAAGGGATCAACCTATTTTCCAAAGCACCTGAAGGCCAAACAAGGAATAATGGATGGAAACTGAACGAGGAGAGATTCAACCTGGAACTAAGGAGGAATTTCCGACAGTGAGAACAATCAACCCATGGAACAGAAGTTGCCTTTGGAAGTTGTGGAAGCTTCATCACTGGAAGCTTTCAAGAAGAGACCGGACTGTCATCTGTCAAAATGGTGTGGGGTCTCCTGCTTGGACCAGGCAGCAGGGTTGGAGTAGATGAATTACAAGGTCCCTTCCAACTCTGTTAATGTGAATCTAAGATGATTAAAGGCCTGGAGACTAAAACATATGATGGACGGTTGCAGGAACTGGGCCTGGCTAGTCTAGGGAAGAGAAGACCAGGGGAGGCAGGATAGCAGTCTTCCAGTATTCCCAACCTGGAGCCTTATTTCCAACCTGGAAATAAGGAGAAATTTTCTGACAGTGAGACCAGTCAACCTGTGGAACAGAAGTTGCCTTCGGAAATTGTGGGAGCTTCATCATTGGAGGCTTTCAAGAAGAGACTGGACTGCCATCTGTCAGAAATGGTGTAGGGTCTCCTGCTTGGGCAGGGGATTGGACTAGATGACCTACAAGGTCCCTTCCAACTCTGTTAATCTGTAATCTGTAAAAAAAAAAAGATTCTTAAAAAGCACTCCTGAAGAGGATCTACAAGGATTTCTTGATGTTAAGCCAGGCTTTATTTCCATTTTTTAGTATCCTTTTGCTCACATTTTGGCAGAATTTCCTGTTGTCTTTAAATAATCTTTGGGCTCCTCTCTGAGGCTACTTGTTGCCAGCTATGTTTCTACTGAGGAAGAATTTGTCCAAAATTCTCCGCCTTTCATTCCTTTCCAGAATTTCTTAGTCTGAAGATTTAGATTAGATTAGATTTATTAGATTTATATCCCGCCTCACTTCCCCCAAAGGGGAACTCGAAGCGTGTACAACAAGATAAAAAACAATTTCTGTACAATATAAAAACAAGAAACTCATTCATACCAATCCAAAACATACAAAGCCAGGTCTTAACAGCTTTGTGGAAGGCAAGTAGATTTGGGGTGGTTCTAATCTCCGCGGAGAGCATATTCCAAAGGGACGGCGCTACAGAGAAGGCCCTAGCCCGTGGACCCGCCAGCCGACATTGCCTGGCCGATGGTATCCGGAGCAAGCCCTCCCTGTGAGATCTAACTGGGCGCTGGGAGGCATAAGGTCGCAGAAGGCGGTCTCGCAGGTATCCCGCTCCTAAGCCATGAAGGGCTTTAAAAGTTGTCACTAGCACCTTGAATTGCACCCGGAAGACCACTGGTAACCAGTGCAGCTCAGGAGGATAGATGTTATATGGGCACGCCTAGGTGCACCCATGATCACTCACAGGCCGCATTTTGCACCAGCTGAAGTCTCCAAGTGCTCTTCAAGGGCAGCCCCATGTAGACCGCATTGCAGTAGTCCAACCGAGAGGTGATAAGGGCATGAGCAACCATGTGTAGAGCCCCCCGGTCCAGTAAGGGTCGCAACTGGTGTAACAGGCGAACCTGTGCAAAGGTCCCTCTGGTCACAGCCGTAAGATGGTGGTCAAATTGTAGCTGTGGATCCAGAAGGACTCCCAAGTTGTGACTCGCTCTGAGGGGAGCAATTTTCTCCCCAGTACCAAAGTTGGATAATCAACTGAACCCCGAGGGGGCAAACCCATAGCCACTTGGTCTTGTCAGGGTTGAGTCTGAGCCGATTAGTCCCCATCCAGATCCTCACATCCTCCAGGCACCAGGACATCACCTCAACGGCCTCACTTGATTGACCGGGGACAGAGATGTACAACTGGGTATCATCAGCGATACCCCACCCCATGTCGACAGATGATCTCACCCAGCGGTTTCATGTAGATATTAAAGAGGAGGGGGGAGAGGATGGAACCCTGAGGAACCCCGCATGGCAGGGCCCTAGGGCTCGATCTCTGCCCCCACCAACACCGACTGAGTCCGGTCAGACAGGTAGGAGGGAGAACCACTGTAAAACAGTGCCTCCCACTCCCAGCCCCCCGAGCCGACTCAGAAGGATACCATGATCGATGGTATCGAAAGCCGCTGAGAGGTCAAGAAGCACCAGAATGGAGGAAGACTCCCCATCCCGGGCCTGCCAGACATCATCCACTAGTGCGATCAAAGCTGTCTCCGTGCTGTACCCGGGCCTGAACCCAGACTGCAAGGGATCCAGATAATCCGCTTCATTCAAGGCCCAAGGAGCTGGAGCGCCACCACCTTTCAACAACCTTCCCAAAAAGGGAAGGTTGGAGACAGGATGAAAGTTATTTAACACAGCCGGGTCCAGGGAAGGCTTCTTGAGGAGGGGCCTAACCACAGCCTCTTTCAAGGCGTGCGGAACACACCCCTCACCCAAAGAAGCGTTTATAATCTCCTAGAGCCAGCCCCATGTCGTCTCCCGGCCTGCCGAAACAAGCCAGGAGTCCAATAAACAGGTGGTGGCGTTCACTGCTCCCAGGGCCTTGTCCACATCCTCAAACTCATCCCAGATAACCGGACTAAGACCTGCCCCTACCATCTCAGTGGACTCTGCCTAGCCAGAGTCCAAGTCCGACCGGATCTGAGCGACTTTATCTGCCAAAAACTGAACAAATTCCTCGGCCCTGCCCTGCAGGTCATGGTTGTCCCAAAGGTGCTTTTTCATGAGGCAACTGGACTTTCTTGGTTTTCTCTACACCCATTTGCACCACACAGGTGGCCCCACAGATAAACCCCTAAATGGCCTCAACAACTTTCTAAAAGAATACAAATGACAAGCTGTCTACAAGGAGTATAAATTCTTCCATTCCCCACCATCCAATCAGAGCTGAAGAAGCTTCCTGGATGGATATCTTCAAAGAGAAACAGTTGCCTCTTGAAAAAACATCTTTGGGATTTGAAACCATTGTTCCCTACAGGTTCTCCAAGGGTTAAAGGGAGCGAGTGCTTCTCCCTAGAAAGGCCATAATGAGGAGTTGGGGCTCTTCCGGCTCTCTCCTTTGCTGTCCTGGCGGACTCCCCTCAGAGAAACGGCCTTTCGAGGCATCTTGAGAACCTTCGGCAAAGAACTGTTGGAAGAGGCGGGGCTAAGAATTCCTGCCTGTCTGTGAGGAAGAGCAGAGTGACAAAGACGTTCTGTTCTCCTGGTAAAATAATAGTAGCAATATTATAATAGTAATATAATTTAAAAAATAACAGTCGTTATTGAGGGATTCTGCCCTAAAGTCCTTTTCATGGGTAGGACTTACCCGCTATTGTATTGAAGATATAATACTAGGCAAGCATTGTTCTTGAGGAACAGCCCCTGATCTGAAGTGACAAAAGCTATGGGAGTCTTGAAGGAAAGAAAAATCCAGAATATTGAAAGGAATCGAATTTCCTCAATGGGAATATTTTTCAAAAACACCCAGTTCTTTTTTTTTAAATTACCTCAGCAATTGCAGAAGTGTGGGGAAATAAATATATATAAGGAAAGTTTTACACCTGGGCCAAAAAACCCAAAGGTGCAAGCACAGATTAGGCGAATCCTGGCCCAAAAACAGTAACTGAGGGACCTTGGCATCTTGGTGGATGATCACTTAAACATGAGCCAGAAGTGTACGGCGGCGGCCAAAAAAGCTAATACAATCCTTGGTTGTATGAACAGAGGCATAGAATCAAAATCATGTGGAGTATTAATACAACTTCATAAAGCCTTAGTAAGGCCACACCTGGAATACTGCATCCAATTTTTGTCACATTACAAAAAAGATGTTGAGACTTTGGAAAAAGTGTAAAGAAGAGCAACTAAGATGATTAAAGGCCTGAAAGCTAAAACACATGAAGAATGATTGCAGGATTTGGGCTTGGCTACTCTAGAGAAAAGAAGGACTAGAGGGGACATGATAGCAGTATTTCAGTATTTAGTGGCTGCCATAAAGAAGAAAGGGCCAATTTATTCTCCAAAACACCAGAGGCCAGGACAAGAAACAATGAAGGGAAACTAATCAAGGAGAGAAGCAACCTGGAATTGAGGAGAAACTTCCTAACAGTGAGGTCACTTAACCAGTGGAACAGCTTGCCTTCAGAAGTTGTAAGTGCTTCATCACTGGAGTTCTTTAAGAAGAGTCTGGACAGTCATTTGTCTGAAATGGTATAGAATCTCCTGCTTGAGCAGAGGGCTGGACCAGAAGACTTCCAAGGCCCCTTCCATCTCTATTCTGATTTTGATATAGGCATGCAGGAAATTCAGGAAAAGCAAATGTAATGAAAATAGAAGAAAAAGATTGTAATGGAAACCAGATACAGCTAGAAGTCAAAGGTGGATTCATAGGGCTGGTGGCTATAGAAGTAGCTCTTGACTTACAACAGCTTGCTTAGTGATGGTTCAAAGTTACAACCGCACTGAAAAGTGACTTATAATTTTTTCACACTTATGACCGTTGCGGTATCCTCATGGTCGTGATTTATATTTGGATGCTTGACAACCAACTCATTGGTTGGCAGTGTCTCAGGGTCGTGTGAACGCTTTTTTCAACCTTCTGACAAGCCAAGTCAATGTCTATGGAGATTCTGTCATCCAAAGAACGTCTTCAAAGAGGAACCAGAAAGTCCAGTTGCCTCTTGAAAAAGCACCTTTGGGACTAGCCAAGTCAATGGGGAAACCAGATTCATTTAACAACTGTTACTAATTTAACCACTGCAGTGATTCACTTAACAAATGTGGCAAGAAAAGTCATAAAATGGGGCGAAACTCCCTTAATATATTTCTCACTTAGCAACCTGAATTTTGGGTTCAATTGGGCTCATAAGTTGAGGACTACCTGTATTTTTAATAATTAAAAAATATAAAGAAATTGAAACAAAAAGCAAAGTCAAAGGGCAGACGCAATGGAGCACAAGTTCTTTTTCTGCTATCAGTTTTCCATATTTCTATGTCTTTTACTCTAGTCCAGGGGTGTCAAACTCAATTTCATTGAAGGCTGCATCAGAGTTGTGTTTGGCCTCAGGGTCAGGGGGGCATGGTGTGCGTGGCCTGTTCAATGTCACTTGTGTCAGCACCTGTGGTGGCCTGAGCACGTTGCCAGTGAAAATGGACTCCTGAGCTCCATTTTCAGCTGCAGCAGCCTCCTGCAACCCTCTGCCAGTGAAAACCAAGCTCCATTTTCACTGACAGAGGGTTGCAGGAGGCTTTTGCAGCCAAAACAGTTTGGGAGCCTGTTTTCTCTGGCAGAAGCACAGCGGGCCGGTCCTTCACAATTTCCAGAGCAGACCCGCAGGCTTTGAGCACCTGGTCTAGTCCAAACCCCTGCCCGAGGCAGGATTCCTAATAACATCTCGGGCCAATGAAAACCTCCAGCAACAGAGCATCCACAACTTTGGATTTTGACTGGCGGCAATTAAACGGGCACTTGCCATTTTAATTTTGGTAATTGCAAATCCTCCATACCAACTTCTTTCCTTTTTTGGCTATTACTGTGGGAAAGGAATTATAACAGACATATTTTCCTGGTGGAATGGTCAGAACAGCACAGCTGTGTCCCATGTACCTTGGATGGAGACCTACTCTATATTATAAAACATTGTAACATTGCCTGTCTTCCAATATCTAGAGACTCCAGTTCCAATGATGATCTTTACAATGCATCTGTCCTGGCAGTTAGAACAATGCCATGATTGTTCTTGTATGCAAAAGAAAAACAGCAGACATTTGAACATTAAATACATATCAATCACTCTAATCCCTTTTGAAATAAGGAACGTTTAGGCAAACAAGCAAAAAAAAAAGTCCCATAGATCAGTGGCCCTTAATCTTTTGGGCACCAGGAACCAGTTCCATGAAGAGAGGTTTTTCCGTAGACCAGAAGAGGCCATGGTTTCGCATGCTACCTGAACCCCATGTATGGGGCTTTACTTTTGGGTGTGGCCCAGTTTCTGGCATGCCACAGCCCGGTGCCAGTCAATAAACCGGGGATTGGTGACCCCTGCCATAGATATTGAGCTCTGCTGCTCATTATTTATTTATTTAATCAGGGCTATCTCATAACACTTTTTAGGGGAAAAAAGATAAGCAAATATGCTACTTTGTTTTTATATGTATCTAATATTCACTTTTATAAAAAGATCAATGCTTGTTCATTTGCAAAAAAACCAACCCACACACAACTACATAAAAATCAGTAAATTTATTTTTCTTTAATGGCCATCTATCATGCATGATTGTGTAGCTAACATTGTGAAAAATAATTGCAGTAGTCGAGTCTAGAGGTGACAAATGCCTGAGTCACCGTGCGCAGTGCATCTCGGTCCAGATATGGGCGGGCTGGCGTACCAGCCGAATCTGTGCAAATGCCCCCCCTGGCGACGGCTCCCACCTGCTCCTCCATACTGAGCCGTACGTCCAGGATGACGCCCAGGTTATGCGCCCTATCCACAGGGGACAACACCTCTCCCCCTATGGGTAATGTTGGAATCTCCTGGATTATCTGAGATGACGGTATACACAGCCACTCAGTCTTGTTTGGGTTGAGTCGGAGCCTGTTTACTCCCATCCAGTCCCGCACCGCCTCCAGGCAACGGGCCATCACGGGGAGGGCATCACTGAGGTGGTTTGGGGTGGAGATGAAAAGCTGGGTATCATCAGCACATTGATGATACCTCACCCCAAAACCACGGATGATCTCACCCAGCGGCTTCATATAGATGTTGAACAGGAGGGGAGAAAGGACCGAACCCTGCGGAACCCCACAAGTGATGGGCCGAGGGGATGACCGCTCCCCCTGCCAACACCGACTGCATCCGACCGAGAGGTAGGATGAGAACCACCGCAGTACGGTGCCCCCAACCCCCAACCCCTCGAGCCTTCCTTCCTTCCTTATCATTTAATCATAATCCATTCCATTTCTATTTTGACACTGATCAGAAATGGAATCATATTAAGTTCTTTCCACACTGCATACATCTGTAGGACCTCTTCTCTTTGTGGCTCCTTTTATCAGACATTCATTATTCTGAATGAAGCTCCTTCCATATTATATGCTGACAGGTGGGTTCTCTCTTGTGTGGATCCTTTTATGAAAAGAGAGAGAACTATTGTGGCTGAAACTCTTTCCACACTCCTGACACTGATACGGTTTCTCTCCCGTGTGGATCCTCCTATGCGAATTAAGGGAACTGCTTGTAATGAAACTTTTTCCACAGTCGGTGCAATGGTATGGTTTCTCACCAGAGTGGATCATCTTATGTGATATCAGGGAACTGCTTGTGTGAAAGCTCTTTTCACACACTGTGCATTTATACAGCTTTTCCCCTGAGTGGATCTTCTTATGGGAACTAAGATGGCTGCTTTGACTGAAGGTTTTCCCACAATCCAGGCAAGAATATGGTTTCATTCCAGTATGGATCCTTTCATGGAAACTAAGGGAAGCCCTTTGGCTGAAACTCTTGCCACATTCCGTGCACTTATATGGTTTCTCCCCCGTGTGGATCCTTTTATGGGCAATGAGGGAAGCACTGGTGGTGAAGCTGTTTCCACAATCTGTGCATTTGTATGGTTTCTCCCCTGTGTGGATCCTTTTATGGCAGGTAAGCTGACTGCTTTTAGTAAAGCTCTTTCCACATTCCATGCATTGATATGGTTTCTCCCCTGTATGGATCCTTTTATGAGAAGTAAGGTCACTCCTACTTATAAAGCACTTTTCACACTCCATGCATTGGTAAGGTTTCTCCCCTGTGTGGATCCTTTCATGGGAAGTAAGACCACGTCTCATTGTAAAGCTTTTTCCACAGTCCATGCATTTAAATGGTTTCTCCCCTGTATGGATCCTTTTATGGGAAGTAAAGGAACCCATGTCTCTGAAGCTCTTTGGGCACTCCATGCATTGATACGGTTTTTCCCCTGTGTGGCTCCTCTTATGGGAAGTAAAATCACTTGTACTTACAAAGGTCTTTCCACACTCCCTGCATTTATATGCTTTCTCCTTTGTGTGAATTCTTTCATGGGAAATAAGACCACGTCTTGTGGTGAGGCTCTTTCCACAGTTTGTGCACTTAAGTGGCTTATCCTGTGTGTGGATACTTTTATGCGAAGTAAGATCAATACTTGTATAGAACCTCTTTCCACAATCCATGCATTTATAAGGTTTCTTTCCTGGATAGGACTTTTTGTGCACAATATGATCACTGCTTGTATAGAAACGTGTTCTGCGTTCTCTGCTTTTACATGACTTCTCCACTCTATGAACTGGTTTCTGGGAGGTAAAAGTACTGCTCTCATTAAAGCTTTTCCCACTGTCTGAACACTTATGTGATTTCGGTATCCCAATCCTTTGATGTAAAGTAAGATAGAGATTCAAATTATTTTTTCCACGTTCCTTGCATTTAGGCTGCTTCTCTTTAGTGCAGATACTGCTATATCCATGGACACCTGATTTATGGATGGATGTTTTTTCAGCCTTTACATAGCTTCCTTTTTCTTTGTGATGTTGCGTATGGAAGGTGCGATTTTCTCCATACTTAAAATTGGAGGATTTCTCCATCGTATTGTTCAACTGGTTTTCAGTCATGTTTGGCTCCTCCTGATTTTGCAATATCCCTTCTCCAGTTTCAGTTTGTTTCAAAGAATTCACACCCGATTCTTTATAATTCTCTGGTTCCTGCTTGTCAACTGTTTGGAAGAAAAAGAAAGGAAAAAGAAATCCATCAGATGTTTACGGTACAAAGTGAAATACTATCACATTATATTAGCTATCTATTTATTTCAATACTGCTGTACCACGTGGTAGGATTTTTTTTTTTAAATTACATTTATATGCCGCCCTTCTCCGGAGACTCAGGGCGGCTTACAATTTTTGGGATGCAACCCAGGGTGCTCAGCAATAGCCTTCATTCCATTGTATATGCCTGCTTATTACTAAGCGGCATTTTTACAAGGTCAGCTAATTGCCCCCAACAATCTTGGGTCCTCAATTTACCTACCCCGAGAGGATGGAAGGCTGAGTCAACCTTGAGCCTGGTAGGATTCGAGCCTACAGCAGTTGTAGGCAGCTGGAACTTAAGTGCAGGCAATTAACAGCCTGAGCCACCAAGGCTCTTTAATATATGAATGGAGGATTTCTTTACTGCATTTTGGAATCTGGTTATTTCCCCCTCTGCCCCCTGTGCATGCACGCCAGATACCCGACAATCAGCTGTCGGGCAGTGGCACGCACGCATGCTGTTCTTCCGGTGACCTCTGATGCTGGAGGAAATGGCTCTGAGTGCCACTTCCGGCATGCGTGGCACACGGCTCTAGGAATACTATCTTGAGTTCTGGAGTGGGATATCATCAGCTTTGTTGTTTAACAATCAGTTTCAAGTGTGAAAGAAGGCAAGTTGAAATTAAATCTAGAGAAAATGGAGGTGCTGTTGTTACAAGGGAACTGAATTTAGATACTAGGATTTAGCATGAATAAGATAAGTCGGCCTCCAATGGAAACCGCCCCCCATGTGCACTCCAGGAGTGTTCCTTCATGCTCATCTGTCCCTGTATTTGTTGGCAGTCACACAGAGATCTTTGTTTACCCACAGTAACAACTTTGAGATAAACAGTGTGAAACAATCAGGATATCCTGAACTTGATCCTTTTTTAACTTCCCCCAACTGGTAAAACTGCTTAAACAAGCTACATCTACTTGAAAAGTTTTTCTGCCCAGCCCAATGGTTCTTTAATAAGGACTAACCACAAATTCACACACACTGCTCTGTAATAATGAGTTGCTTAGAACTTTTCCACTTGTGCTGCTGCCTGAAACTGACCAGACCTTAATCAGTTTCATACTGAGGGTTTGTATGTCCTAAAGTGAACAAGGCAAAGAACCCCAGTTAGCACATTCCTCACAATGTTCATTTTCAATTTTTGCTCATTTACTCATAATATCTTCTTTCCAAATCAGTGTAAATGCAAACTTTAACTTCCTTCTTAATAATTATCCAACCACAGGGTGAGCAATCCAAAGGATGGGGGAATAGGAGGGAAAGGGTTTCAAAATTTGCCCTGAAAACATAGTTTCCTCCTGAGTTGAACTGCAGAGAATTCCTTGCTGTCCCCATCCCCCGGATTTGGGGTGGAATCTCCCGGTACTCTGAGTATATTCAGCGACAATTTTTAATAAAGTTTCTCTAAGTGGTTACTTCCAGTCTGGTCTCTGCATTGTGGTTCTTTGGTATCTGACCTGTTGATGCACAAATGAGAAGCGACACTTCTGATTTGTGCATCAACACTTAAATTGGGGTTTTAAGCAAGAGATTTCAAATGCTATTATAGACAGAAAAAAAATAAATGTAAAAGGCAGTTCTGAGATGACTTGCACAGCTAAGTAAGCAGCATTGGAAACTGTGTCTCAGAAGGTGTTTGTTCCTCTCTTGAGACAGCATGAAAACATGAGCTCTTACCAGAACAAGTGGGAGAGGCAATTATTATTTTAGTATTATTACTATTTTGATTTGTGGATGTCAACTTCCAGTGAGGCGAGGAGAACCAATGCCTGCATTTCTCATGGGGCATGACATTTGAAATTGGTAGCTGGATGCTGAGATATGGATTACTGAAATTCTCTCTGGAAGAAAGAGAAATCTGGAAATTTCCTATATGTATTTCGGACAGCTGGTTTTTGTGCCCAGACAGTAGAAACTATCTATTTTTGTACCTGTTCACAATCAGCTAGAAGTTGTGGATTCCACCATCTCTGGGCAGTAAACTTAGCTTTTCAGGACTCAAGGTTTGATCAAACCTCTCCTTTTAATAATTTTGGAGTTATTAATGGGACTTAAAGATGGCTGGGAGGAAGAAGGAAAAATAAATAAAACTGGTTTACCATATATGGTTAAAGAGCAGGTTATGTTTAATGATTATCTTGATTGGATAGTTTTTCTTTTAGAAATATGCAATGGTGTAATGCAAGGGTCTTCAAACTTGGCAAGTTTAAGATTTGTAGACTTCAACTCCCAGAATTCCTGAGCTAACATGACTGGAGGAGGAATTCTGGGAGTTGAAGTCCATAAATCTTAAACCTGTCAAGTTTGAAGACCCTGTAATGGATTAATCTTTTGATATCTAAATAAGGGGTTATTGTAATTTACAATAGTTGTTACGAGGGATGAGGGGAACCTGGAAAGGAGATTATATATTTAGGTTTTTAAAATTTTTACATCTTTATTATTAAGGCTAGCTGAAGACTTTATAGAAAATAGAGTAAGATATAGAATGAAAAGGTATTGTGCTGTATTTTAAGAGTCAGTGATGTATTATTAATCTTCATTAATATTGAGATGAAAAGGGAAAACTTACTTTCTTAGCGGGGGGTTGCACTTCTATTTTTTTTTCTTTTATGTATTTTTGTGTTAGGTTTTGAATTATCTTATTTAACATAGTCCTTAATAAAATTATGCAGAGATTATTATTTTGATTTATATAGCCACCCATCTCACATACATAACTCTAGGTGCAATGCACATAGTAATATCAGTTCTCTCCAGCTAAAGTACATGCCTCAATATCCTCCAAGAAATTGCTAAGCTACTTATCTCTCATCAGAGTATACCTTCCCCACCAATTTCAACCCAGAACAAAATGGATCCCTTACCCATGGTTTCCACATTCTTAGCATTTTCCAGCATGACCTCTCTGTACAGTGATTTTTGGTCAAAATCCAGCAGAGCCCACTCCTCCTCAGAGAAAACAGAGTTACATCTTCAAAGGACACCAGAACCTAAAGTACAATAGCAATCTTTGTTAACGAACAATTCCAGAAAATATTCACAAATTGCTTATTCTCATGGCAAATATCCCACTTGTTGGGAACATCTCTTATATTCTTTTTGATCAATTCCTGAGGCACGTTCATTAAGCAAGTAATGGGATATTACTATATGACATCTTAATGTCTTATGTTGCCCAGTAGGAGACACAAGTGTTAATTGAACAAGATGAAGATGTTGGGAGATGTCCTCAAGAAGAAACTTGAGATACTATGAATATATGGATGGTATCAGAATACTGGGAAGATGCTTATACTCTGATAAACTGTTAGCTGGGCAATATTAAATTGGCTCTGAAAAACTGATTCAGACCACTGTGGAGAACGTTTCATGTTCCTTGAATAAATCATTTTGCACTTTGGGAGGTGAGATCCTCCTACCTGAGTGGGAATTACAACCCTTGTTTCTGCACCATCACAAAGAAGAGACCTTTTCATTGGTACAATCACCATTGTTCCATTTTCTGAGAATGAGATAAAAGCAGAGGAAGTACACGCTTTAAAAACAGGACAAAAACTTTGCACACGGGGCTAAGGTATTATGGCAACAGGAACTCAACAATATAAAGACTTCAGGCAATGTATACTTCCCAGTACTCCAATACATCAAAAGGAACCCTCTTTTACCTGATGAAGTCTCCTGAGATGGATCCTCCTGGGATATCTTCCCGAAGACAATTTCTGGAGGAGATGTGACACCCCCTTAATGCTTCAGAACCTTGGGTGGCCATCTCCATGAACAGCACCGAACCTAAAATAGCAGGCAAACAAAATATTACTGCCCCTGTCCCAACTTGTTTTATGTCCTCAGAAATAATCAGGGTGAAGGTGGATAGAACCGTTTACTTAACCAGGACAGGATTCTATTAAAGGTAAAGTTTCCCTCGCCCATATGTGCTAGTTGTTTCTGGCTCTAGGGGGTGGTGCTCATCTCCCTTACAAGGCCAAAGAGCCAGCGCTGTCCGAAAACGTCTCCAGGGTCCTGTGGACAGCATGACTAAACGTCAAAGGTGCATGGAACGCTGTTACCTTCCCACCAAAGTGGTCCCTATTTTTCTACTTGCATTTTTACATGCTTTCGAACTGCTAGGTTGGCAGAAGCTGGGACAAGTAATGGGAGCTCACTCCGTTACGCGGCACTAGGGATTCCAACCGCTGAACTGCTAATCTTTCTGATTGACAAGCTCAGCATCTTAGCCACTGATTATCCTAATTATATCAGAATGGAAGCATGTAAAATTCATTCATATTGATCTCACCTGCTGTTTTTGCTGCATTTTCTGTTCCACTTGGCTCAAGAGAAGCTTTCAGCCAGACCCATTTCTGGAGAGCTGGTCTCTATTCCACACATCCAGCCACAGTTCTCCATCTGGGACAGGGTAGCCAGGGGCAGGGCCACTGAATCCATCATCTGAGTTTTCCTGTGGTCCTCTTTGCTCAGCCACCGATCATAAAGATGGTGGAGTTGGCTGCATACCTCTTGGAGTCCTTCAGCATCCTGGCAACAGAACTCCCTGAAAGGGCAACGATGGACAACACAATGTGTGGTTTCTTCTTTCAGAATGTCCTGCTGAGTTCTTGCCGTTTGTCCAAATAAATTCAAGCACTCTTCTGAATCTGCAAAGCAACTTTCATTCATGGGAGTAGAATTGCAAGAGAGACCCTTTCAGCCATCTTGAAGAATGAGGCATTTCTCCCCTCCATGACTGGATTCTTTGGGAATTACCGTATGTCCAGTTTGCAGGCTAAGATGAAACAATGTAAAAACTATAATGCAAAGCACTGACAGGAACCTTTCATTATTTAATATGTTTACAATTTACCTTCCTGAAAAATATCCACAAGAGTGGCTTGCAGGGATTAAAAGCAAAAACAGTAGATCACAACCACTGATGAAAGATAATTGCAACGGTGGGAAAAAATATTGGACATTAACACAACATGTACCACTTCCACCACGGGTACACATTACAAAGGATATGCTAGTTTGTCTTGAAACTTAAGAAATCTTGAAGTTTGTGGGCTTTTTAAAAAAAAAATGTATCCAGGGTGCCACTTTGCAAAGACTCTGATATTGTTGTTTTAGTTTTTATGATTATGAGATTTCTCTGGGTTTAATTTATTTTTAACATTTTTATTATATGTTTTTTAGCATTGTAAGCTGCTCTGAGTCCTTAGGGAGAGAGGGTGGCATATAAATCTCATAATTAAATTAAATTAAGTAGACACGGGAGGCGCAGATCAGCCTGAACCTTTGGATTGTGGCAGAAGGGACTATTTCCCTTCCTCCAAACCCCTGGAAGGAGGATGCCTTCCTGCCAGGAAACCCAGATCCTCTGAACTGTGGATGTTCCAGATGCTCTCAACAGAAACCCAACCCTAAACTTAGAATAGAATAGAATAACAGAGTTGGAAGGGACTTTGGAGGTCTTCTAGTCCAACCCCCTGCCTAGGCAGAAAACCCTACACCACTTCAGACAAAGGGTTATCCAATCTCTTCTTAAAAACTCCCAGTGTTGGAGCATTTACAAGTTCTGGAGGCCAATTGTTCCACTGATTAATTGTACTAACACTTAGGAAATTTCTCCTCAGTTCTAGGTTGCTTCTCTCCTTGATTAGTTTCCACCCACTGCTTCTTGTCCTGCCTTCAAGTGCTTTGGAGAATAGCTTGACTCCCTCTTCTTTGGGGCATCCCCTGAGATATTGGAACACTACAAGAACGTTACAAGAAGGCATGTAAAGCCCAGAAAGAGACCCAGGAAGGGTAGTGAGAAGAAGCCACCATGCCTCTCCTAAGACACAATTATAAGCTATCTCCCATCCCTCCTAAGGAGAGAAAGCTGGTTTCTCCTTCCCCTCTTTAGCACACAAGGAGAAAAGTCTTTTAACAAAATAACAGACTTGGAAGGGACCATGGAGGTCTTCTAGTCCAACCCCCTGCTTAGGCAGGAAACCCTACACCACTTCAGACAAATGCTTATCCAACATCTTTTTAACAACTTCCAGTGTTGGAGCATTCACAACTTCTGGAGGCAAGTTGTTCCAATGATTAATTGTTCTCACTGTCAGGACATATTTCCTTAGTTCTAAGTTGCTTCTCTCCTTGATTAGTTTCCACCCATGGCTTCTTGTCCTGCCCTCTTCTGGTGCTTTGGAGAATAGCTTGACTCCTTCTTCTTGCTGGAGTCTTCAAGAGGACTGTACAGTATTCAATCTCTAATCAAGAAGCTCCTCTTCTTGCAGAAATTAAGAGTCCGGCGCGCCTCGCAGAGAAAAAAATGGGGGAGGTGAGTGGGGAGTGCAGAAGGTGGAATACTGGGGGATTTCCAGCTTAGCCCCACAAGATCCCTTCCCCACACCTCCAGATCTGGAGAGACCGAGAAGATCTCCTGATCTGGCTGGGCAGCCCTCCATAATCCGCCGCTTCCCCGCAAGGAGGTGCTTCGCAAGCCGGGCAGCTGCAGGGAAAGGAAGGGCCAGCGAAGGAAAGAAGGAAGGAGCTGTTCAGCATTTGGCGGAGAACGCAGCTTCTGCAAAGCGCTCCCTCGGCGTGGGAAGCGTCATTTCCTGCCCTCCCTGCAAGCATCGGGCGAGACGGTTCTAGAACGAGGCAAAAGCTCTTCGGCTGAACCCGGAGGTGCTTTTGCAAAGGTGCTGCCCTCTGGCAGGTCCTGCGTGCCAAGCC
>SOZL01001621.1:0-15118 GCA_009733165.1 Naja naja | reverse complement strand
GAACCTTGAGGTTTCTCATGTTTGGGGCACTGGATGAGAACAGAAACTGTGTTATGTCAACAGTAAAGATCTTCACCTCCCTTGATAAATTTGTTAATTTATCAACGGACTTTTAGAACATTTTGCAAGGGACCCATCCTTCTTATCCTTCCCTACCAGATGATGTATGCAAAAGGAAATGTCTGTATTCTTAGCATAGATGTCACAGCCCACCAGAGCTTCACAGTGACTCAGGATCGGGGCAGAGATAAAATAAGATAATCCAAATTACCCAAATGTGCCTCAGACTCTGCTTTCATCTGAACCTGAAGGATGCTCATACTTCAAAGATTTATGGAACCACATTCGCCTGATCCAGACTGATGTGAGCTAGATCCAATTTGTTATGTATGCAGAGTTTGAAATGATTGGTTGTTGTTGTAAAGTGTTTGAAATCTTTGGTCGTAAAAGTGCGGGAAACCCTGCACTGATTATTGGCAGCGCAGCAGCCGGCTATAAATAGCTGCCGCGCCTGAGCCATTCGGGTCCGTTCTGAGCTGAAGTCACAATAAACTAAGAGCTGAAGCACTCTCATCCTGCCTCTATGCAAACTTAACACAATTACTTTGGGGGACAATTTATGGATATGGGGAGTTTTTAAATCATGACTTCGAGTAGGATGAAATCGACAGGGTTTCAATGTCATTGATCATTTGTGTAAAGGTAAAGCTTTCCTGTCTGGTCCTGTCCGAGTCTAGGGTGTGGTGCTCATCTCTATTTCTTGGCCAAGGGAGCCAGCATTATCCAAAGACATTTTCCATGGTCGATAATTGACATGACTATACGCTGAGGTGCACAGAATGCTGTTACCTTCTTACCAAAGTGGTACCTATTTATCTACTTGCAGTTGCCTGCTTTTGAACTGCTACCCAGCAGGAGCAAGGAGCAGGAGCTCATCCCATTATGCAGAGCTTCAAGTCTTGAACCTGAGATTCCAGGTCCTTCATCCCGACTCATCTTTTCTTCTTCCTTCCCTTCCTTCCTTCCTCCTTCCTTTTTCCTTCTTTCCTTTTTCCTCCTCTCCTCCTGCTTCCTCCTCTTTGTTTCCTTCCTTCCTTTCTCCTTCCTTCCATTTATTTGCTGCTCACCTCATCACAGACTCTTGCTATGCTACAGTGGCTCTGAAATGCATCTGTTACATGCTGGCATTTTGGAGAGCCCCTTCAGCATGCATAATGATGAAGAGTGCTGGGAATCATGAGAAAACATAAAGTATGAACTGAAGGAGATAAGAAAAGATTCACCTCCTTATATCCTTTTGCCTGTTCTTCATCCAATTTCAGTACTGTTCTCAGTTTCAAATTCATTGACAACGTTTTATCCAGTTATGAACTAGCAATGTAACAGAATTCCAGGCAGCATCCCTTTGGGACTGAATTTACTTGAAGACTACTGAACAGTCTGAAAAGTGCTTGTACTTCTGTTCAGAAATCCACAGAGGGATGGGAGAATTGAATTTATTTTTGTTTAATAAATGATGTGGCAGAGGGAGCTCTTCCACCATGCTTTAAATTTTAACAAGCTGAGTATTTATCAGCAGCGCGGGTGTTGTAAAATCTACCTTCTTTCTCTGGTACTTCCTGAAGTGACCTGATGACATTGAACAATGTGGCTTTTCTAGAAAGCTCTGTAGACCAAGGAAAAAAGGAGTCATTGTTGTGATTAATAATGTGGTTTTTCAAAGCATGAAGTATGAATTTAGAAATCTTCATTTGTTAAAATTAAAACTTTGTGCATTACAAATGTGAGAAAAGAAGGAGGAAAGGGGGGAAGACAGGCATAATGATGGAAAGGAGGGAAGAAGGGAGGGAATGAGGAAGGGAGGGAGGGAGGAAGGTCATCATCTATCTATCTATCTATCTATCTATCTATCTATCTATCTATCTATCTATCTATCTATCTGCTGCAGATAAAACTAATTTTTTTAAAGAATTTTATTATCCCATCTATTTCTTGTGATCTAGGCTAGAATTATTTCAGTATCCCCAACGTTATGAACATCTGCACTACTAGCAGTTGCCATTTTTCTCCCGTCAGTAAGTATATCTTAAGCATCTTGAATATCCGGGATTTTCCTGTGACACATATAATCTGTTTCTGTGGAGGAATATTCTTCATTGATTCAGTGATACTGGAATTGAACAATTCTTTGGCTTTAAAAATTGTTCAGGCCTGATTCATACTGATGTATTCTATTATTTTTTGAGCTTGATATAACATTAACATTACATAGGGTATCTGGAAAAGTAATTCAGCACTGAATTGTAAAAATAGCACATCTAGTTTTGTTGAGCAGTATGGAAATAATAATAATAATAATAACAGCAATAACAACAACAATAACATTGTGGGACCATAAAATAGAAGAAGTCATAGAAAATGAGAAAGTTAAATTGCTCTGGGACTTCAGAATCAGACAGGCACCTGCCACAAAACAGCCTGGACTTAACAGTTGTTGATAAGAAAGACAAAAAAAGTCTGGATAGTGGATGTGGCAGTGCCTGGAGACAGCAGAATAGAACAGAAAGAACTGGACAAGATAACAAAATACAAAGACCTACAAATAGAAATAGAACGATTATGGGAAAGGCAAGCAAGGGTAGTACCAATAGTAATAGGCACCTTGGGTGCAGTCCCAAAATAATTGGAGCACCACTTGAACACCATAGGCAGCTTTACTTGGAACAGCTTCCATCCTGCAGTGATATCTGTAACACCATCAAACATCCAGATTTGCCTATTCCAGGTCCTTGGTAAGGACTCGATAGGTAGACAAAAATGCCAAATCCAGTCTGAACATCTGGCTGACGATGATAATGATGATGATGATGATGATGATGATGATGATGATAATAGTTAGTAGTAGATCTTAAGAAGGTACTTGGTTGATACCTAGGATACTGGCAGCAACCTGTATCACCAATTAGCACCAGTCAATGGTATTTGTGATGCATTTTTGAATGTTCAGTTGACTGAGTTTCATGTTTAATGAATAAAGTATATAATTTTTTTAAAAAATCACCATGTTGAGTGAACCCAGGCAGAATATTTCTAAAACTTCCATATGCTTCAGAAATAAGCAAAATCTTTGTAGACCGGAATCAACTATGGGTGTATATATTTTTTAATGTATCAGGTCTTCAAGACTGAGAAACAAGTTGGCTATAAGGAAAGGCACTTGGTCTTGATTTTAACATTTAAACTTGAACAGTGTGCTACACAAACAGGAAAAGCACACAAACCACACAACTGTAAATAAATATATAGATGCGGAAAGTAAATCGACATTTCAGATGTGTTCTTTCTTGCTCTGTTTAATGATTGGATGAAATAGGGCAGGCAGTTATTTTATTTTATCTTGTCTCATTTTTATAACTGAACATCTTACCACAAACAGGTCCTCACAATAAGCTAATAAAAAGACTAATCTGTCTCTGTTACTGGACAAACCAGAGAAGCTATTGGCTGAGTAGCTGTTTTTTGAAAAGGAACAGGAACAATAACTATGCTTTCCCTGTGAATATCTTGGTTTTCAATGAATATTTCAACAAATTCTTGAACCAATAAACAAAGATTTCCATTCTCAGCTACCCTGGATGAAAAGTTATATATAAGTCTTGTTCCTAACAATGTTCCTGCATGTTAATTAATGCCAAGTTATTGTCGAAATCCTTTTGACATTTTTACTCACTGAAAACAAGCTTGAGGTAATGAATATTATTGTAAAATATATGACCAAAAAAATCACACTCTGTAATAACCCAGCTATTATATTAAAATGCTGTCATGCTCTTATGAATGGTTTATATTTATATATTTAGCATTTTTTGTGACAAACTATAATAAGTCATATAAATCAATATTTTTCGGTATGGGATGTATTATCATTAAGCATGAAGACACATAGTGTTCTTAAGCAAGGCAAGGGCAGCAGGAAATGCAACAGAATTCTAATGAAATTTAATGGTTGATACAGAGAACAGCAGCTGACACTCTAAACTTCCTTTGAAGTTGTCACACTTGTTTTCTTTCTATCTTTTCTTCTTCTTCTTTGTATCTAGTGGCATTGTGAGATGAAAGACTAATTAATCTGCTGAAGAAATAGGGAGAGAAAGAATTGAAGTTCTTGAAATGACTATTATAATTATCTCAGAGATAAAATTATCTTGTGGCTTCAATAGTTAAAACAAACTCTATGATAGTTTCCTGGATTTACATCCTCCTCGTTCCTTCTTTCCTTTCCTTCCTTCCTCCTTTTTTCCTTTCCTTCCTTTCCTTTCCCCTTTCCCGCTCTTCTCCTTTCCACACTTTTCCCTGATCAACATTAATGCTCATTTAAACTTCCTTTCTGCTCCAGCTATATAAGCCTCTCTTGAAGTAGCTTGATAAAGATTCTTCAATCTTGATAAATATTCATTAATTCTTTAAATCAAATGTCAGTTTATATATTTAAGATCCCCTGCAAAATCACTTATTTCCCTTTCTATCTGGATAAGGGTCTCCAAGGTTGAACTGGGGCATATAATACCAAGAAAAACTGTAGCAGCTTTATAAAACAGGGTAAATTTACTCCAATCAAAAGAGTTGCTTTTGTGTTTAGACTTGTGTTGGCATATGACAAATGCTTGGTCTTTACCAGTTCTCAGTATAGAAGGATTTTGAAGGATGGACAACCACTGGGGCCATAGCAATGATCAAAGGAACCTCACTAGCTCTTTTGCACATCTTTTTTTTTAGAATGTTTTATTTATATAACATGTAAAAATTCAATTTCAATCGTTGTCTGGGTACAATTATTTTTAGGCACTCATAATCAAGATGTTTACAGTAGTATTCATCACAATAATATTGATACTATAATAACAATAATATTTAACTTATCTACTTTAACAAATCCCCTTTATAACATTTATCCTTTTTATATCCCTATATTTTTAACTTCTATTTTTTATTATCTAACCATTGATTAAAATAGATCCCATATCAAGAAATATTCAGTTTCTTCTTTTTCCTTACTTGTAAGCATTAATCTATCTTCTGCACATTCTAATATTTTCTTAATTACACTCTCATCTGTCAGGATCACATCACTTTCCATTATTGACTTTTGCACATCTTCAATAACGCAATGTTTATTACATATATATCTAAAAACAAACTCACGTGTCATCATGGAATCTCCAGAACCGTAAATCCTACAAACTTGAAATTTGGCACGTATGTTCCTCTTAGCTTCTAGGTGCTCACTAAGAAAGGATTTTCTGGAAATGAACATCATAGCATTAGTATTTTGTATATTATTATTAACACGCTCTGATGCTAAGGAGTTCTACTTCCACTCCTCACCTGAAAATAAATCTGTTCCAAATGCAAAACACAAGCAGAGGAGAGGAGTTTCAGTTTTAGTTTCACATCAGCAAGCAGCTTTAGTACAGAACAGTTGAGCTAAGCCATGCCCGGGCTCCTTGCTGTCTCCTTCTTGCTCACACAGCAAATACTGTTTCTGTGATGACCCAGGGTGGGATACAAAAACAACACAGGCACAAAAACAGGTGAACTCCCTTTAATTCCTTCAACTTGGCTTCAAAGCTCCAAATATCCTTGACTGAAGACAACAAACTCCCCCACAAACAGTTGCAAAAGGAGGAAATGCCGTTAAACTAAAAATACCTATAAATTATAAATAGAAAAACAACACAAACCACACTGAAGCAATTAAGGGAACCAGGCAAGATAAGGGTGTGAAAACTTCCACAGATATCAGAATATACACTGGGAAGCACGCCAAACTCAGGTACGAATGGACACTCTTGAAATATTTTCACGTTTTGTTTCCAGCACTGCCTCATGCACAATCCATCCTTTTAACCAGTTCCCACAGCGGCAGCCCATGAAGGGAATCAAGACCCTTTCCTCCCCCGTAGACCACACCATTCATGTTTCTCACTTATCCTCTCCTTCCTGAGTGCCCTAGGATGGAGAGGGGATGGGCCTGGGTCCTCCTCTGACTGCCCAGCTGGCCTGTGCCCTTCCCCAGCTTCCTCCACAATTTCCGGAGCCACACTTCCATTCCCTGTCAGCTGTTCCTCCTCTCCTTCAGAGTCAGTCTCCAACAGGGGCATGCCAGTTTCTGTTTCCAAACAGCCCTCAACTCTCACACACTGACAGGACGCTAGCCAGATGAATACCAATGGATGCTGGTAGACAGAAGCACATTTCCCCCCCTTATTTCCCCCCAAAAAAACTAAGCCCTAAAGCATCCAGTAAACAATATGCTACAGAAAAATGATTCACACTTCATAAAAAGATGACTATTCGATTGAAATGGGTTTCAGAAGGAAATATTTCCATCTTACATCTGGCGGATAAAGTCGCCAATTGCTGGCTTGGACTCTGATTGGCAGTGGTCTGATGATGGGGTGGCGTGAGTCTGGTGGATTCTATCTGTTGAGTTTGACCTGGTCTCCCTCGATGAGGTGGACAGGATCATGCGGAGGCTGTCTTCCACCACGTGTTTATTGGACCCGTGCCCTTCCTGGTTGGTATATGCCTCCAGGAGGTTACGCGCGCTGGCTCCAGGCAGTTGTTAATGCTTCTCTGAGTGAGGGAGTCTTTCCTGCCGCCTTGAAAGAGGCGGTGGTGAGGCCCTCCTCAAGAAGCCTGCCTTGGACCCGCCGCTTTGAACAACTATCGCCCTGTCTCCAACCTCCGCTAGCGAAGGTTGTTGAGATGGTGGTTCAGCAGCTTCCCTTGTTCCTGGAGGAAACTGAGTATTTAGATCCAGATCAGTCGGGCTTCAGGGCCGACACAGCACGGAGACAGCATTGGTCGACTGATGGATGATCTCTGGAGGGCTCGGGACAGGGGTTTTCCTCTGTCCTAGTCCTTTTAGATCTCTCAGCGGCTTTCGATACCATCGACCATGGTATCCTTCTGCAGCGCTTAGAGGTTTGGGGTGGGGGAACCGCTTTGCGCTGGTTCTCCTCCTTCCTTTCGGGCCGCAGTCGGTGTTGGCAGGGGGCAGAGGTCGCCCCAGACCCTCACTTGTGGGGTGCCGCAGGGGTCTGTCCTTTCGCTCTCCTGTTCAATATCTACATGAAACCGCTGGGTGAGATCATCCGAGGTTTTAGTGAGGTATCATCAGTATGCTGATGATACCCAGCTTTATATCTCCACCCCAGGCCAGATCAGTGACGCTTCTCCGTGATGTCCCGTGCCTGGAGGCGGTACGGGTCTGGATGGGTAGTAACAGGCTTCAGCTCAACCCCACCAAGACGGAGTGGCTGTTCTTACCGCATCTCGGTCTTTATTGGATGTACCATCTTTGGTCATGGGGGAGAGGTGTTGCCCCCGTGGATAGGGCGAGAAACCTGGGTGTCCTCCTGACTCACAGCTCGGTTTGGAGGAGCATGTGGGAGCTGTGGCCAGGGGGCTTTTGCCCAGGTTCGCTGGTTCGCCAGCTTCGCCTTATTTGGACCGAGATGCCCTTCGAACGGTTACTCATGCGCTTGTCACCTCTAGGATTGACTACTGCAATGTTCTCTACATGGGGCTTCTTGGACGTCCGAGGAGGCTTCAGTTGGTAGAATGCAGCCGCTGGTTGTGATGGGGTATCCCGATACTCCCATGTTACACCCTCCGCGCTGCTTGCATTGGTTGCCGGTTGCCTCCCGGTCGCCTTCAAGGTATTAGTTACAACTTATAAAGCCCTTAATGGCTTGGGTCCAGGGTACTTGGAACGCCTCCTGCCAGCATCACTTTCCGACGCCTCTGTTCGCCTCATAGGGGGCCTCCTTGGGGTGCCAGTCAGATATTGTAGGCTGGCGGTCCCCAGGGCTAGGGCCTTTCTGTGGGAGCACCTGCCCTTGGAATCAGCTCCCGTCGATCTCCTTTGGCCCCTGACCTCCGCCTCCTTCCGCCGACCTGAAGACTTGGTTGTTCCAACGGGCCGCCTTGAATGACCCGGGGTTGGGTTTATTTTAATTTTATTTGGCTTGTTCATTGTTTAATTTTGTTTTATTGTAAATTTTCTCTGTTTTAATGTTCGCTCTGAGTCCTTAGGGAATAGGCGCATACAAGTCGAATAAATAAATAAATAAATAAATAAATATATAAAGAGACGACTTAATACAGCAACCCTAATCTAATTCAACTTAGTAAGGAAAGGGTCAGCTGTCTTCCTTGGAAAGTACATTCCATTAAAAAAAATGACAGTTTAAACAATGAGGTAACTGACAATCTATGGATTTCAGATCAAGTGAGGCTTTACAGGTTGGTTGAAAGTTGATTGACAGAGCTTGAATGCTTCTGGAACACTGCTTTCTATTCATGCATGAATCAAAGCAGATGAAAAAGTCTCTCTTTTTTTTCTTTAAAAAAAAAAGTAGCTTTAGGTAAACAGAATTCTTTAGCTCCACCCATAAATTATCAAAATTAGAAAATTAACCAGAAAACTAAAAAGCACAAAGGACTTTCAGAAAATCCATGTGTGTTTTTGTTTACGTTGCTCAGTTGTTACAGCTCATAATTTAAATGAATAACAGAATAACAGAGTTGGAAGGGACCTTGGAGTCCAGCCCCCTGCTCAAGCAGGAGACCTTATACCATTTCAGACAAGTGGCTGTCCAGTCTCTTCTTAAAAGCCTCCAGTGATGGAGCACCCAACAACTTCTGAAAGCAAGTTGTTCCACTGGTTGATTGTCCTCACTGTTAGGAAGTTGTTTCCTTAATTCCAGGTTGCTTCTCACCTTGATTAGTTTTCATCCGTTGTTTCTTATCTTGCCTTCTGGTTGCTTTGCAAAATAAGTTTACTCCCACGTCTTTGTCAGTGGTGGGATTCAATTTTTTTTTACTGCCAGTTCTGTGGGCGTGGCTTGGTGAGCGTGGCAGGGGAAAGACACTGCAAAATTCCCCATTCCCTCCCCATCCCACTAACTTGCTTTCCAGCTCCGTTCTCCTGTGCAGGGCAACCAAAGAAGACCCAGCCAATCAGCTGGGACTCAATGGGAGGCAGAGAATAGACGGGGGCGGGGCCAGTCAGAGGCAGTATTTGCCGCTTCTCCGAACTACTCAAAATATCCGCTACTGGTTCTCCAGAACTGGTCAGGACCTGCTGAATACCACCTCTGGTTTTCATGGTAGTTACTCAAATATTGGAACACTGCTATCATGACACATATGATATCTATCATGGATGTAAAAGAAGCATTTTTGTGGCTCAAATATTATTAATCAGGCATGTGCACACTCTTTCTCTCACATACACAACCTAGACATGAACACACTCTAGAGAGGAAAAATGTTCATTTGAATTTTTTTGACCAAGCATCTTCCAACATTTTTTTTTAATTGATGCATTTGTTCCATATTGAAATATCAATCTTAGAATGTTCGTTTCGGATTCTGTTTCAAAAGAGCTTTGGTGGCTCAGGCTGTTAAATGCCTGCATTTAAGTTCCAGCTGCCTGTAATTATTGCAGGCTTGAATCCCACCAGGCTCAAGGTTGACTCAGCCTTCCATCCTCTCGGGGTAGGTAAATTGAGGACCCAAGATTGTTGGGGGCTGATTTTGTAAAATGCCGCTTAGTAATAAGCAGGCATATACAATGGAATGAAGGCTATTGCTGAGCACACTGGGTTGTATCCCAGAAATTGTAAGCTGCCCTGAGTCTTCAGAGAAGGGCGGCATATAAATGTAATTTTAAAAAAAAGCAAATTTCCAAGCAGATAAAATGTGATGGAGGGAGGGAGGAACAAAAAAAAGGAGTAGACAAAATAGATACTTTAAGAAACTTGATTTTGTACTTCTGAAATATAAGAAGAAAAAGAAAACCCTTAGTAAAAGAAAAAGAGAAGGAATACAGCTACAAATCATCTTAAAGAAAGACAACATCCAATAATTCTTTTTTATTGCAATTCAGAGAAAGATAATGAAAAAGCATCCATTTTTGGACTACTCGACAACCTTGTGAAACTAGTGTAAATAAAAGAGAATTGTCAGTGTTGCAATAAATCCAGTGTCACCAATATAACAATGATAATTAAGCCCACAGTGAGTTATGATCCATACTTGCCTTAGGCTTCATAAGCCAACAAGGAAAATCTGTAAAATCTACTTCAAACAAATCTCCCAGGCTTGTAAGATTAACTAGATTTGCTTAGAAAACAAACCAATTAAACAAACCCTAAAGCTTGAAAGACTTCCATTTGTTTTTTTTTTTGGGGAAAAGTGACAGTTGTAATAAGGAAATCTCATCTCCTTCTGTCTGGTGCATTCCTATATCTAGCCATGACTGACCTCCTCTAGAGAATCACAATTTTCCACAATTTAGAGAATGGGCTGCTTCAAACTTGTTGGATATTTTTCCACCTGTGTCAAATGAGAGAAACTAGAGAGCAGATGTGGTCAGGCAGGGAAATGTCAGTTTGGATCAATCCCAAGTTTGCAAGAAAGATGCTACCACCTCTGGCTTTGGTATAATTTTAGTATCGGGGAAGGCCCGGCTTATGCTGAGAGCTATGAATTTAGCAGAGACAGCAGGAGGAAAAATGGACCACCTTGAAAACCTGCATCTGTGCTCACGGGGAGACAAAACGATCCTTATTTCTAGATGAAAGAACAACAACTCAAGGGCACAATTCATCAGGAACTGATTCCAGAAGATCCCTTTGTGGAGAACAGGAGCGATCAGTTCATTTTAGCATGTCTTCCAATAAGTGAATTTCAAGATGGACCGAGTACAAGGGAACAATAGAAAATTAGTAATTGAACAATCCATCTTTAAAAAAAAAAAAAAACCTTTGTGCATTTCTTGGAAGCCAAGAGGAACAGAGTGACCACTCATTCTGACAATGAAACAGAAACATTTACAGAATATAGAATAACAGGGTTGGAAGGGACCTTGTAGGTCATTTAGTCCAACCCCACTCAAACGGAGACCCTACCCTATTTCTGACAAATGGCAGTCCAATCTCATCTTGAAGGTCTCAGGTGATGATGCTCCACACAACTTCTGAAGGCAACTTCTGTTCCATGGGTTGATGGTTTTCACTGTCAGAAAGTTTCTCCTTATTTCCAGGTTGAATCTCTCCTTGTTCAGTTTCCATCCATTGTTTCTTGTCTGGCCTTTGGGTGCTTTGCAGAATAGCTTGACCCCCCCTCCTCTCTCTGTAGCAGCCCCTCAAATATTGGAAGATGCTGTCATGTCTCCTCCTTCTCTTCACTAGACTAGCCATGCCCAGTTCTTGGGATCATTCATCGTATGTTTTAGCCTCCAGTCCCCTCATCATCTTGGTTGCTCTTTTCTGCTCCTCTCTTTCTAGAGTCTCAACATCAGCATCAGAAAGAACATGGGTTGATATTGACTGCTAACATCAAGAAGCACGCACCACTTGCAAAATGGATTCTGTTCTGACCCAACCTTGTTCCAAGGAAACGAACACGAAATAGAGGTGACAGCAAAACCTTTTAATGATTCTTTATGAATTCTGTTCCTTCATGGTTAAAAGGCTGTTTCAAAGTAATTGCCTCTGATAAGAACGAGCCTCGCCAAGGTGGTGCAAGGCTGCCAAGAACACTAGATAAAGTTACTAAGAAATATTACAAACACAAAGAGTCTCCAAACACCAACCAAGATATCCCGAATGCCCACAAGGCTTGAGTGCAAAAACTTCTTTGCTTCCTGCAAAGAACTCTGGTTTCTCAGCTGGCTTTTATCTTCTCAGGGAGCAGCCATTACCTTCTAGCCCTACTCCCAAGTTGCCTGTGCTGCTGCAGCTGCTCTTTCCTTCAAGCAGCCCTGCACACATGCATGCTGGGCATGGGCTCCTCAGGGGCTTCTTCATCGCTGCTGTCAGCCCCACAACCTCCGAAGGCAGCACTCCACTCCCTGATAATCCTGGCCCCATCCCTGCATCACACGCAGGCCCCTCATCTGAGTCCTCACTCTCCAAGGCCTCAGCCGTCTGCACCTGCTGCCGCGAACTACAACAGATTGTCTTCAGACATGAGAACGACTGGTGGAAAAAGCCGAGACCCTGCCTTGAATCATTGAGCAAATTGTATAAAATCTCCCACTGCAAATTGGCTCTTTAACCAGCTGCTTTCAAAGTACGCCATTCACCTACTGCTGTTCTCAATATTTCTTGAGTTCAGGTAAAGCAAAAAAATAAAATAAATCTCAGACAATAAGTTTTTGAAGCACAGGGTGGGCCTCTAATGGTCCAGCCAACAAAAGATGACAAGAGCTTTCACGGTGGCACAGAATTCAAACGCGAGGTGGCTTTTATTCAGGCTCTGCTTCTTTAACCCGATGAAATAAACTTCAAGAGGTACCTAATCCCATTAATTTCCATGCTGCAGCACGCTGATAGGTAATGCACACAAACCAAAGTCGGAAAAGGCAAGCTTTTGAACACTAGGATTTCTAAATAGCTATTTTAAAAAGAAGTCCAGACAAAGTGCAGCACAAGACAACTTAAGCAGTGTCCAGGTGTATTTCTTTCTGCAGGTGATTACAAGCATCTACATGAAACACACAAAAAAACAGGGGTTTTGTTGGGCTTTTCAAGCATCACAGCTTCTCCTCCCATTGCATTATTTTCTATCCCTTCCTCCCCTGAGCTTTAGAAATCCCACACCTAACTTTGAGCAGATATAATTCTTTGCAAAGGCAAAGTAGCAGTAAGGGAAGCAGTATTTATTCAAGAAACAAGTAAGGGAAGCAGTATTTGCTTAAGAAGCAAGAATGTTGCAAATAAGGAAGGAGATCCTATATGTAGAATGAGCTTTGGCTGTAGAATTTGCAAATCTACTTATAAATCATTATTTGCAAGAAGATGAATCATATCTGGGCTGCAAATTTCCTGATGGCCAGTAAAAGGCAGTAGAGAATCCCAATCATTTCATAAGTTCAATTGTAAGTGCTGAAAGACACTTAATGAAACGGAAATAGCTGTGTGTCGCCCAATCCATTTTTCATCACAATGTAAACTTGATTCATATTCATATACTCCTGCTACCCAGATATCAGGAAAACACCCATGTTTTGACTTGATTGATCATCTGCTGTTGGTTAGGAACGTTAGGATACTGCTGGGAATTGAGAACATCTCATATCTCCATTCAATTTTTTTTTTAAGAAAAAGCATTTAATTTTTTTTAAAAAAATAGCAATTAATTTATCCATCCATCCATTGATTCATCCCTCCATCCAACCAGCCATTCATTTATCTATCCATTTATCCATCCATCCTATTATCCATCTATCTTTTTATTGTTATCTGACATAGGTTTTAGGCTTAAAAATATGCCATTATCTTACTCAGAAAATGTCACAAGAATTCTGGTAGCACATTTTTCTTACAGATATTATTAAAAAAACCCAATGCATTTGTTCAGAAAGATGACAACCGTCTCCTGAGGTTTTGCTACTATAGACTAACACAGCTCTATTTCTACATTATCTTACTACTCTGTAGGCACCATACTTAATGGAGGAGAAATCAGGAAGTGAGACTTTTTGGATGATAGACTACTATGTATGAGAATAATTCAGAGGGTTGAGGTAAGTCTCTGGTTGATTGGCAATTTATATGCAAATGAAATATTTGCATACATATTTGTATAGGTCCATAGATGGGGTCTATATCTATATACCGTAGACTTTGCCTTGCCTTGAACAACAGAAAGGCAGGCTGTAAATCAAATAATAAATGAAAAGAAGGAAAAAAATGTTAAGTTTGCATGAAGAGACAGACGCGGAGTGCTTCAAGCTCTTTGTTTATTAGTGACTACACCTCAGAACAAACCCACTTTGGCTGGGCTGTGGCTGCTACTTATAGCCAGCAGCGCAGTTGCCAACCAATCAGAGTGCAGGGTTTTCCGACTTTTAAAGCAATCATTTCTTACATTTTACAAGAACAGTTCAAACTAAACCAATGACTTTAAACCTGCATACATAACAAGAAATATGACATTATACAAAATACAAAGATGTATGCAACCCATGGCAAACAAGGAATATAACTTCACAATATTTCCTAGATGAAGATTCTGTTTAGGAAGGGAATGAGCAGGGTTTACAACGTGAACACCCAATTCTGAGGATGCTAATAGCACAACTAAACTCAAACTACACAGATTTTCTTATACAATTTTCCAGCATGTATTTAGCATTTTGTTTTCTCCTTTACATTCTTGATAGTAAAGGATAGTTACAGGGACTGGTTCAAACACTTAAAACCTCGTTGTTGTTGTTTTTAAAAGAGGTTAAAATCACATGAGTTTTAATTAGTATTTTTAATTACTCTAGAAACATCTGTACTGTGCAGCAAGCCACAAAGCACCGACTTAAAATAAAATAATATAATATACAATAACCTATTGCAACAAGTGAATAGAACCCAATGTTTTAATGATTTCTTAAAGTCCTTATCTCATTAAAATGAGCAAGATTTTGAGAGAGGAAAATAGTTTTATTTTTGGAGGAACAGTGATATAATAAATAGCAGCTTCAGGTTATATTCTCCAGCTCAATTTATAAAAGCTCCTCATATTAAGTTGGGCCATTGGTTCAATTTGTTCTTGGATTCATCTTTTTTAGCTGCAATCTTTCAACGAAAGGTGCCAGACAACAACAATGGAATATGATGCTGTCCCTGCACATACTTTATCACTGAATGATAGATTTAGATGCATGGATCTTGAACTTAAGGGAAATGGAAGCTTTATGCATACAATGCAGTGGTGGATTCAATTTTTACTACCGAATCTGTGGGCGTGGCTTGATGGGCATGGCATGGCTTGGTGGGTGTGGTTTGGTGGGCATGGCAGGGAAGGATACTGCAAAATCCCTCCCTCCCAACCCCCACTAACCTGCTTTCCAACTCTGATCTCCTGTGCAGGGCAACCAAAGAAGACCCAGCCAATCAGCTGGGACTCAATGGGAGGCAGAGAATAGGTGGGCGGGGCCAGTCAGAGGTGGTATTTGCCGTTCTCCAAACTACTCAACTTTTTCGCTACTGGTTCTCCAGAACCTGTCAGAACTGGCTGAATATCACCTCTGATACAAAGACAGCCT
>SOZL01001620.1:0-44539 GCA_009733165.1 Naja naja | reverse complement strand
CGGGGAAGCCTGATTCACTTAACAACAGGGGGACTCCCGTAACAGTGGCAGTGATTCGCTTAACAACAGTGGCAAGGGAGGTCGTAAAATGGGGCAAAACTCCCTTAGCTTGCTTAGCCAGTTAAAAAATTTGGACTCGATTGAGGACTCTGTATTGATTTTTTGATAGTTCTGTATGGTTTGTAAATATATTCTAATATTATTTTGGGGCCACAGTTCCTGTTGGAAGATAATCGATATTAATATAGTTTTGTCTTATGCTGCTAAGTGCTTTCAAAGGACAGACTTGAAATGTATAGGGGTGAAGGGAATAAATGAACAGAACAAATAAATTGAGGATTTTTTTAAAAAGTCCTGTAAGAAAATGACTTTTTAATCCAGGATCGTTGCTTTATGGCTGTATCTTTTTATTGAGTTTGCTGTGTTGTAAAGACTCAAAAGAGACATTTGCACCAAATAAAACATAAAGTCTAATTTCTGCCCTTCTTCCACCGAGTTTGTTCTCTGTAGACTTATTTCACGAGTTCTGTAAATGCAAAATTGGCTGGACTTCAATTTTCATTTGTGTGGTGTGCCTTGGCAAGAGAATGCGTGCTTCCACATGCTCGTAGCCATCGATTCGTTTCAAAATTCAAACATTCTTTTAGGTTATTTTTTTCCCCTTCCCCAATTTTTCATTGTTATTTTGCTCTGCGTGCTTATTGTGGCTTGTTATTTACTTTGGTTTCATTCAGTAATGCTTGCGAGCAGTTTCTGCTGAAATCTGTAGGTTAAATCGGTGTATTTTAATTTCAGTGGCTTTTAAGGTGTGGACGTCAACTCCCAGAATTCCCCAGCCAGCAAAAATGTAGCTGATGACCTTACAATATTGGCCTTTTCATTTTTCCATCCCTGACACACAATTTGCTGTTTTCCAATAAATGTACCCAATGGCACCATCATCACTCTGCAAAAATCTCAAGTTGGGTTTTAAATGACCCCGTAATTCCTTGCAGGGTGGAGTCTGGGCAACTGAATGGAGCTAGCAGGGTGTTTACTGGCCGGATGCCCTTCCTGTTGCCAATGCGGAGTTTTGTTCGGCAGCTATATTTTCATTGTGCCCAGAGAGAAATATCTGCCTCTACCCAGGATCAAACTCACAGCCTCCTGAATATGAGGCGAGAGCACCACTCCAAATCTCAAGATCACATCCGCAATTACCGACAATGTCATCAATGTGTGTGTGAATGGTCTGTGCCATAGTGTATGTGTATATATAAAGGTTTTAGTATGTATATATGTATATATGTATATATATTATATATAGTTGACCTGTTTCATTCCCTTTTGAGTTCTTCGTTGTGCTCTCTTGACAAGTTTATAGTCCTCATGGAGGAGAAGAGTTGCTTCATTTTCACCCCAGCCGGCAACCTTCCCATCCCACAAACCTTGTGGGTTCTACATTTGGTGAGGTCACAACATGGCTTATTTCCTCCTGGCCTCAGATTCTTACTTTACAGCTGGAATTTTTTAGGAGCCGGGGCTGAACTCAAGCTTAGAGAAATAGTAAAAAGGACATTTTTTTTACTTACTTTCTTTTGCTACGGAACTAGGATTCAAGACACCGAAATATAGCTTGTGGTAGAAGAGACGCCAGTAAATAATCTTTGAATTCTTCTTCGCTTATTGTGGTTTCCATCATCCTGTTTGGCTTGTTTATGATTTAAGGCACGAGGCAGATCGGTTAGTTGGGCCTCATGAAATGGAGAATGAACTTAATATTGTACCTTAATTGCGTTGTACAAATGCAACCACAGATTTTAACACCAGAAAAGAATTATGCGGTAACGGAACATGCCCAACACCGATAGTCCTTGACTTAACGACCACGATTGAGCCCAAAATTTATGTTGCTAAACGAGACATTTGTTAAGTGAACTTTCCCACATATATACAAACATACAACAACAACAGCAACAACAACAACAGGATGTTCAGAGGGAGATTTTTAAAAAATATCAAGAAAATAGGAGGAGGAAGGTGTGTGGGATACATTCGCCAGTTTGAGATATTTGTAAAAAGAATAAAGGTGGTGTATAAATAAATAAAATGGAAATAATTAAACTAATATGCTGTTCATGACGATGTGACCTAAATCCACCCCTTTTAATGGGGATTATAACGGGGGGGGGGTCTCCAGCAGACATATTGACTTTTGTTTTGTTTTGACTCTTTCCTGACCGAAAATAGCTTTCAATAAAGAATAATACTCATTTATTAAATGTGTGTGTATATGTATATGTGTATGTGTGTATGTATACCTATACCTATACCTTTTCTTATGTTTTATTATGTTTTCACGGGTATTTATATGTATGGTATTCAGCTTTGTTTGGGTATTTTCTCATGTCTTTATAGTTGTGCTTTTAAAGTTGTAGCGACGTTTCAACAGAATCTCATCTGCAATCAGCAAGATACTACACAGGCATCACATCAAGACTGTCTTCAAAACAGACAGAAAAATAGCAACTATCCTAAGAAACCCCAAAGATAAAATTGACCTGGAAAACCAAGGCATATATGAAGTCCCCTGCACATCATGCCCTGCCACATACATCGGACAGACCAATAGAAGAATAAGTACCACTTGGACGAACACAAAATGCAGTAAAAAAGCTGGAACACACTTCCTCACTAGTCCAGCACATGAAAGCCACAGGTCATAGCATTGACTTCAATGGCACCAAAACCCTAGCCACTATAGAAAACCCCAGCTACAGAATTATCAGAGAAGCCATAGAGATTGAAAAAAGACCTGAAAGCATGAATAGATGACTCCACCAGACTGTCAATTATCTGGAAGCCTGCACTCACAAACAAAAAAAACTCCACACCACGAGCCAAGCAAACACCTGGGCACAAACAGACCACACCCCCCCATACCTCCAGCCCAAACACAGCCCAGCCAGCCACCCAGATGAAACCAAGCTTCCTAATAAATGATAGGCGGCCATTCACCTGAAGCCAAGCTGTGCTGCAAGTCCCCAATACACGAAACATAATGTTGCCAGCTAATCAAGACAAAAAAAATGCTACAAAACAGACAGAAACAAACACCAATCAAGCAGAGCACAGCAAACTCCAAGACCAATAAACACAGACCAAGACTCCCAACCAATCAGGATGAAGAAAAAAACCATTCTAACAAAGCACGAGGCGAGCACCAAATTTAAAACAGAAACGGCTGCAAAGCCCGACACACAGACGAACCCAATACACAAGCCTGATGATGGCAGGTGAGATTCTGCAGCAGCTCTGAAAAGATTACCAACTCTGCTACCGATCTGCTGTTTGGGGTGGGTGGGGGCGAAACAGAATCAACGAAGTTAAAATGGATCCCACGTCTGCCAAGATTCTAGTCCTCATGAGACTTTGGCTTCCGTTCCAAACCCAGGGTAACCAGTGGCCCTCACCAAGGCTAATGCCACCCAAAAAAACCCCCACATTGCTGGTTTGTTTAAAAAAAACATCCTAAAGGAACATACAGGAACCTTCACCCCAATCTGGTGTGCTCCCTCCTATATTATTCTTATTGTTATTATTATTAATCGGTCAGTTGTTGAGTTGCTATTCTTCTTAGGTTAGGTTTATTTGGACTTATTTGGACTTATAAGCCGCCCTCTCTCCTGAGGGACTCAGGGCGGCGTACATAAAAAACAGAGAATACAAAAGTTAAAACAAATTTTAAAAAATATTAAATCAACGGCAAATAACCTTTCAAATTAAAACCCCGATCCCCTGTCAGTCCAGGCCATATTGTAAGAATAACCATGTTTTGAGGTCGCGGCGGAAGGAGTGGAGATCAGGGGCCAGGCACAACTCAAGGGGTAGTTGATTCCAGAGGGTGGACTCCCCCACAGAGAAGGCCCTACTCCTAGGGGCCGCCAGCCTACACTGTTTAGCTGACGGTATCCCCAGGAGGCCCCGTCTGTGGGAGCGCACTGGCGATTGGTATTGTCAACGGAAGGAGACGCTTCTTGCAAGTACCCGGACCCAAGCCATATAGGGCTTTGTAAGTTGTTACCAAAACCTTGAATCTCACACGGAGGGCAACCGGCAACCAATGCAAGTCGCGCAGGAGGTGTGTAATATGGGAGAATCGACACTCCCATCACTACCTCGTGGCTGCATTTTGCACCAGCTGAAGTCTCCGTATGACATGCAAGGGTAGCCCCATATAGAGAGCACTGCAGTAGTTGAGTCTAGAGGTGACGAGCGCCTGAGTGACTGTGCAGCATCTCGGTCCAGATAGAGGCGCAGCTGTCGCAAGCGAACCTGTGCAAATGCCCCCCTGGTGACGGCTCCCACCTGCTCCTCCATTCTGAGCTGCACATCCAGGAGGACACCCAGGTTGCGCGCCCTATCCACAGGGGACAACACCTCTCCCCCTATGGGCAATGATAGAATCTCCTGGATTATCCAAGATGACGGTATACACAGCCACTCAGTCTTGTTCGGGTTGAGCCGGAGCCTGTTCCCTCCCATCCAGTCCCGCACAGCTCCAGGCAACGAGCCATCACGGGGAGGGCATCACTGAGGTGGTTTGGGGTGGAGATGTAAAGCTGGGTATCATCAGCATATTGATGATACCTCACCCCAAAACCACGGATGATCTCACCCAGCGGCTTCATATAGATGTTGAACAGGAGAGGAGAGGACCGACCCCTGTGGCACCCCACAAGTGAGGGGCCTGACCTCTGCTCCCCTGCCAACACTGACTGCAGCTGCCTGAGAGGTAGGAGGAGAACCACCGTGAAACGGTGCCCCCACTCCCAACCCCCGGAGCCGGCGCAGTAGGATACCATGGTCGATGGTATCGAAAGCTGCTGAGAGGTCTAACAGGACCAAGACAGAGGCATAGCCCCTGCCCCTGCCCTCCAGAGATCATCAATCAGCGCGACCAATGCCGTCTCCGTGCTGTAACCGGGCCTGAACCCCAATTGGTATGGGTCCAGGTAATCAGCTTCATCCAGGAACATCGGCAGCTGCTGTGCCATCACACTCTCAACAACCTTCACCAAAAAGCGAAGGTTGGGAGATTGCACGAAAGTTGTCTAAATTGGCTGGGTCCAAGGCAGGCTTCTTTAGGAGCGGTCTCACCACCGCCTCCTTCAAGGCGGCGGGAAAGACTCCCTCTGGTAATGAAGCGTTGGTAACTGCCTGGAGCCAGTCAAGTGTACCCTCCCGGGGGGCATAAACCAGCCAGGAGGGACACGGGTCCAACAAACATGTAGTGGTGCTCAGCCGCCGCATGGTCCTGTCCACTGTATCTGAGGAAACAGGCTCAAAACTCCTCCCAGATAACATGAACAAGACTCAACTCCACCTTTGTCTCCGACTCTAGCCAGGCGGAGTCCAGCCCGGCCCGGATCCGAGCGATCTTGTCCGACAGATGCTGACTAAACTCCTCGGCACGTCCCTGCACAGGGTCCTCCCGCTCCCTCCAATTAAGGAGGGAGCGAGTGACCCTGAACAGGGCGGCCGGGCGGTTATCTGCGGACGCAATGAGGGCAGAGAAGTAAACCTTCTTCACCGCCCTCATCACTGCCAGATAAGTCCTAGAAGCGGATCTTAGCTGGGACCGGTCAGATTCGGACCGGGATGACCTCCTCCACCTTCTTCTTCTTCTTCTTCTTCTTCTTCTTCTTCTTCTTCTTCTTCTTCTTCTTCTTTTCTTCTTCTTCCTCATCATGATCATCATTATTCAAATGCATTTCCTGTCCATCTCACTGACCCTTGGGGTTTCTCTTAGCTACAATGCTAGCTAGAAAAGACTGTTAACCAGAGTTACCTGGATACAAGCTTTGGCTTGAGCTGGGAACAAAATCACCAGGGAATCCATGGTGTAACGACTGCAATTTGGCAGGAAGCCCATGCCTATCCCTCAATCATCCACTAATATGAATTAAAGATTAAATACAGGGTGTGCTTCATTTCCACAACACTCTGCGGAGGCAGATAAACGGTACTGGGGTGGTTAATCCGCTTTGCAAAACAAGTGTCAGTGGTATTTAATGACTCAGCCCTATTTACACGAAGGATACAGGTCTGCATAAGGCAGTGATTCTCAACCTCAGCAATTTTAAGATGGGTGGACTTCAACTCCCAGAATTCCCCAGCCAACATGGAGGTCAGCAATGTTGATAACTTTAAGATTGGGGATTTCAATTCCCAGAATTCCTCAGACAATATGGCTGCTAGCAACCTTGGTAAATTTAAGATGGGTGGGCCAACTCCCAGAATTCCCCAGGCAGCATGGAGGTCCACAATCTCAAGACACTTTTAAGATGGGTAAATTTCAACTCCCAGAATTCCTCAGGTAATATGGCTGTTAGTAACCTTGGTAACTTTAAGATGGATGGACTTCAACTCCCAGAATTCCCCAGCCAACATGGAGGTCAGCAACCTCAGACACTTTTTTTTTTAAATTACATTTATATGCCGCCTTCTCCAAAGACTCAGGGCGGCTTACAATTTTTGGGATGCAACCCAGTCTGCTCAGCAATAGCCTTCCTTCCATTGTATATGCCTGCTATTACTAAGCGCATTTTACAAGGTCAGCTAATTGCCCCAACAATCTTGGGTCCTCAATTTATGTACCCCGAGAGGATGGAAGGCTGAGTCAACCTTATTTATTTATTTATTTATTATTCGATTATATGTCAGCCTCTCCAAAAGGACTCGGGCGCTTACAAAATAAAAACACACAACAATAAATTAGTTAAAACCAGATTAAACAATCGCCGAATTAACACTAAAATTGCAGAGATAAACTCTAAAAGACCACCCCACCCCAGGGTCACAGCCCGGATTGGTTAAACAACCAGGTCTTCAGGTCACACGGAAAGTGCGGAGGTCAGGGCCAGCGAAGCTCCAGGGAAGTTGATTCCACAGGTCAGGGGCCGCAACAGAGTAGGCCCGCTGCCGGGGACCGGCCAGCCGGCACTGTCCCTGTGGGATCGTGACAGGGCGGTTGGTGTTCGATGTCGGCAGCAGTCGCCTCCCTTAAATAATAGGGACCCATGTCGGAAGGACTTTGTATGTTAAGGATAGAACCTTGAACCTCACCCGGAGCGCAACCGGCAACCAATGCAAGCCACGCAGGAGGGGGGCAACATGGGAGAACTGGGCTCCCATCACCACCTCGCCGCTGCATTCTGCACCAGTTGCAATCTCCGGATGGTGTGCAAGGGCAGTCCTAAATAGAGAGCTGCAGTAGTCGAAGTCGCGAGGTAACAAGGGCATGAGTGACCGCGAGGGCATCGCGTCCAGAAACGGGCTGCTGGCGAACCAGCCGGATCTGGGCAAAGCCCCTGGTGACGGCTCCCACCTGCTCCTCCAACGGAGCCGCATCCAGGAGGACCCCCAGATTCTAGCCCTATCCACAGGCAGCACCACTCCCCTATGGTCAACGATGGACATTCCAAACTGGACCGCGATGCCGGTATGTACAGCCACTCAGTCTTGGCCGGGTTGAGTCAAGCATATTTCCGCCCATCCAGATCCGCATCGATCCAGACAGTCATCACGGAGAGGGCATCACTGATCTGGCCAGGGTGGAGATATATAACTGTGTATCATCAGCATATTGATGATACCTCACCCCAAAACCACGAATGATCTCACCCAGCGTTTCATGTAGATATTAAATAAAAGGGGAGAGAGGACCACCCCTGAGGGACCCCACAAGTGAGTGCCTCGGGCCCATCTCTGCCCCTGCTAACACCGATTGCCGCCTCAGAGGTAGGAGGAGAGCCACCGAAAACAGTGCCCCCACCCCAACCCCCAGGCGTCGCAAAAGGATACCATGGTCGATGGTATCGAAAGCCGCTGAGAGGTCTAACAGGACCAGGACAGAGGAAAACCCCTGTCCCGCCTCCCTCCAGAGATCATCCATCAGTGCACCAATGCCGCCGTGCTGAAACCAGACCGAAGCCCGATTGGCACGGATCTAGGTAGTCCGCTTCATCCAGGAAAGCGAAATTGTCTGGCCACCACATTTCAACAACCTTCGCCAAAAGCGAAGGTTGGAGACTGGACGAAAGTTATCTAACACAGTCGGATCCAGGGCAGGCTTCTTCAGGAGGGCCTCACCACCGCTTCTTTCAGGGCGGAGGGAAAACACCCTCCCTTAGCGAAGCTGCTGACCACTGCCCGGATCCAACCCGCAGGTGACCTCCCTGGCGGCATAAGACAGCCAGGAAGGGCACGGGTCCAACAAACATGTGGTGGAACTCAGGCGCGATAATCCCGCCCACTTCATCCTCGGAAACAGGATCGAACTCATCCCAGAACACACTTGCCAGACTACCTGTATCCCGCTCCTCAGACCACTGCAAATCAGTGGACAACCCACTTCAATTCGAAAGTGATCTTATCCGACAGATATTGTCCAAATTCCTCAGCCCTTCCTCAAGAACGGATCCGCCCCTCCCAGGACAAAGGAGAGCGTGAACCGAACAGCGGCTGGGCGGTTATCTCTGGACGCTATGAGGCGGAGAGATAAGACCTCGCCATCCTCATAGCTCCCAGGTAAGTCCTAATATGGGCTCTTAACTGGGTTCGGTCGAACTGAGCGGTGGCCTCCACCTGCTCTAAGCCCTCCCGATGGCTTCATCTCCCGGAGCTCCTCTGTATACCAGGGAGCCATCCGAGATCCGGGCGGTGAGGGGCATGGGGACAACCCTGTCAAGGGCCTCCGGCTGCCCTGCCAAGCGCCGCCAGATCCTCAACAGAGCTGTGAGTAAGGGAAGAGGAAAAGGCCCCAGTTCCGCCTGGAACCGCCAGGGTCCATAAGGCGCCTGGGGCGGAACCATCCAAGAGGCTCCTTGTCCCAGCAGTGGGGGTGGCCTTTTGGAAAACCAGCCGCAGGGAGATAGTGATCAGACCATGGAACGGGCAGAGCCGTATAAACAGGATGCCCTCTGTCACTACGCCACCACTCAGAGACAAAACTAGGTCTAGAGTGTTCCCCCTCGTGAGTGGGGCCATGAATTAATTGGGTCAGGCCCATGGCTTCATAGAAGACATGAATTCCCGGCCAATCCCGACGCATCCCCCAGGGACGGCAGGTTAAAGTCCCCAGGACTATAAGGCCTGGGAGCTCCCGCCACCCCGAGGACGCCAAGAAGTCCCGCAAGGCCGCTGTCACACAGCTGGGAGAAAGGTATGAGCAGCAAGCCCACCTGACCGTTAGGCCCCCACTTCAGGAGAAGGGTCTCACTTCCACCTATCTCTGGAACTGTGACCTCCCTTGGAAGCAAGGTCTCCCTAATAACCACAGCCACCCCACCACCCCTTCCCTGGGCCCGTGGCCGGTGCACAACCCGAAAACCTGGAGGGCATAATTCAACCAGAGGGACACCACCCTCCGGGCCCAACCAGGTCTCGGTGATACAAGCCAGGTAACCTTGAGCCTGGTGGGATTCGAGCCTACAGTAATTGTAGGCAGCTGGAACTTAAATGCAGGCATTTAACAGCCTGAGCTACCAAGGCCCTTTTTAAAGATGGGTGAACTTCAACTCCCAGAATTCCCTAGCTAACATGGAAGTCAGCAACCTCAGTCATTTTAAGATGGCTGGCTGGCTGGGGAATTCTGGGAGTTGAAGTCCACCCATCTTAAAGTAGCCAAGATTGAGAAACATTAATCTATGGATTCTCTACCCTAGATTTCTGAACTCTTCACACCAAAATCAATTTCAAGAATTCAGTCTGCCAGCTTAACACTCCCCAGAACTCTTGGTGCAGTTTTGTGGTGCAACCTGACCATGCCCTGGGTGCAAAGTCTCAATTCAGGCCAGGTCTGCCCCAAAATCCTTGCAGCCGGCCCTCCTTCTGCTCCTCATATCTTGCCGGCGATGTACATGCAGAGCGCGTCCCGCACTTTCTCTGACCGTGCGGCGGGCTTAATGCGTGTATCAGGCCGCTGCAGGGGCTGTTCGAAGGTGGCGGCCAGCTGCCTGGCCTCTGTTTCCCACTTCTCCTCGTAGGCCTCTCCTTTCTCCTCACAGATGTTGTGCAGGACACAACAGGCCGAGATGAGGCGGGGAAGGTTCTCCACCGCACAATCGTTGCGTCCCGTCAGGCAGCGCCACCGGCCCTTCAGGCGGCTGAAGGCTTCTTCCAAGGGTTCCTGGCATCGGCTCAACGTGGTGTTGAAGGCCTCCTTGGTCTCATCCAGACCTTCAGTGTAGGGCACCATCAACCACGGAAGGAGAGGGTAGGCCGGTCCTCCTAAGATGACCCGAGGGACTGATACACTATCGATCTCCACGGAACCAGGTGTGAAGAGAGTCCCTTCCTGCCCTTTGGTGAACAAGGTGGACTTGTTGAAGATCTTGGCTTCATGCGTCTTGCCAGGCCACCCTGCACTCAGATGGGTGAACTTCCCTCGATGGTCCACCAGAGCTTGCAAGGCCATCGAGTAGTAGCCCTTGGTGTTGACGTACTCCGACGCTTGGTGAGGAGGGCACAAGATGGGCATGTGGCTGGTGCCCACCACGCCGGCACAGTTGGGGAACCCCCTGGCCTCGAAGCCATGGATGATGTCGGCCAGGTTGTTCCCCACGTTCACCGTGGAGCGCATCAAGACCCTCTGAATGGCCCGGCAGACCTCCAGCACCACCGAGCCAGCGGTGGACCTGCCCACGCCGAATTGGTTGCCGACGTCGCGGTAGCAGACGGAGGTGGCCAGCTTCCAGAGGGCGATGGCCACCCGTTTCTCCACGCTCAGCGGGATCCGCATCCGCGTCTTCTGGCGCTGCAAAGCCGGAGACAGCCGGGCACACAGGTCCAAGAAGGTCGCCTTGGACATCCTGAAGTTCTGCAACCACTCGCCATCGTCCCAGGTCTCCAGAACGGTCCGGTCCCACCACTCGGTGCTGCGCGGCCGAGCCCAGAAGCGCCTTTCCACCGAACGGAGGCGTCCACCACGCCTGAAACCAGCACTGCAGGTCTGCCTGGCCAGGAAGACCTCTTCCTCTTCGGCATCCTCCTCTTCCTCTCCTTCCCCTTCCTCCTCCTCCTCCTCCTCCTCTTCCTTCTCCTCCCCCAGGTCGTCGTCTTCATCCTCCTCTCCTCGCCGCCGTAGGGAGCGCAGGAAGACCCACCGACGTCGGGAGGCTGCGGCCGAAGAGCCTTCCCCATGGGCTCGTAGGTACTCCATCATCAGCGTGCCAGATTGCACCACGTAAAAGATAGCTGCTTCCCGCTGGGCGGCGTCCATGCTGGACGTCGCTGGAAGAAGAGAACGACTTTAAAAAATGCATCTCTTCTTGCAGGGCACTATGGCTGGCTGGGAAATTCTGGGAGTTGAAGTTGTCAGGTTTGAACAATATAAACAACTAAAACATTCTTCATCTTTCCTCCTTCTGTCTTTCTTTCTTTCTTTCTTTCTTTCTTTCTTTCTTCTTTCCTCCTGCCTCCATCGTTTCTTTTGTCTTTCTCCTGTCCTTTTTCTTTCCTCCCCTCCCTTTCCTATCTTCCTTTTTCCTTCCTTCCTTCCTTCTTTCTGTTTCTTTCTTCTTTCTCCCTCCACTTTTCTATCTTCTCTCCTTCCTTCCTTCCTTTCCTTCCATTTTTTCCTTTTCCTTTCTTCATTCAATTTTCCATTCTCCTTCCTTCCTTCCTTCCTTCCTTCCTTCCTTCCTTCCTTCCTTCCTTCCCTACGCTCCCATCCACATCCATCCATCCATCCATCTATCATGACTATTCCCTTCTGCATCCCACCACACTGCCAACATCTGGCAACATTTATTTTGTTTTCAACATCCTGGAATGAAGTTTTAGAGGCCTTAAGTTTGCAGAGAGAGAGAGAGAGAGAGAGAACGAGCCCTTGACTTGTAGTTAGAAGACTCTGAGAGTCTTCTAGAGTCATCTAGTCCAACCCCTTCCCCAGACAGTAATCATTACAGCCCCTTTCAGCAGCCCTACCCAGGATCTTATCCACCTGACTTCTACGCAGGACCGCCCAACTCTCGTGGACTGGCCTTCCTCGTGGGGTTGTTGTAGCATGCACCGATTAGAAACTCTTTTCGACTAGATTGCAAACCGCTATAGAGAACGCATCCTTCCCTTGTTTTAGAATAGAATAATAACTTTATTGTCACTTTGAATGTACACTAATCGGTATACATTAGAGTGAAATTCCGTGGCAGACAGCTTTCAAAGGGTCACCATCTCCAGTATATACTACATACTATAACAGAATAAATAAATAAATACAGAAAAATACAGAATTATGCATATAAATACCCAGTTATGCATAAAATTTAAGATGGCAAAGCCGTACATTCCTTCTCCCATAGAGTGTCTACCCGGTTCACACAACCCGCTTCCTCCGCTGCCATCTCTCCTTTGCAATTTTTTCCCATCCCTCAATTTTTATTTTTTTATTTTTTGCAATGGTTGCAAACATAGCCAGCATGAAACAAACCTGGATTTGCCACCGCCGGGTAGATCGATGTTCCAGGACTTGGGAGAAGAAGGAGAGAAGTGAAAAAGAAAATCGGAATGGAGCTGGGGGAGAAAGAGAGAGAGGAAAAAAAATTCTGAATTATTATCTACGGAGAAGAAAAAGCAAAAAAATTGGAGTCGAGCCTGGCAATTCAAGGGTTAACCCGGCCCGGGGAGAAAGGGAGGGGTCGGAAAAGCTGGAGCGAGGAGGAAAGACTCCGCCCACTTCACCTAAGCAACGGGCCTGACCCCGCGCACGCGTAGAACCTCTCTTTTTGTTCCCTGAATAGGCCCCAGCGAAGAAAGAACGGGAAATGCAAATGACCAGAGATGCCATTGGCTGGGCGGCGTCCCCACCTCCTTTCCGACGGCGGAGGAGTGAATGGCGGTGAAGTTGCGCGCCAGTCGTGGTTCCATGGTGTAATGGTGAGCACTCTGGACTCTGAATCCAGCGATCCGAGTTCAAATCTCGGTGGAACCTGAATTTTTTTTTTTGCGACATAAAACTCTTTTTAGTCTGGCCAAATTCTCTTTCATAAATATCTTTTTATGGCAAAAATGTTGTTTAAATTATGTAGTGACAAAAACAGTCATTTGCAGAACCCACAAACTGCATGAAAAGATTTAATGCTCAATTGATAAGCTGCCAATGGATATTCAGAAGCAAGATATGCAGAAATTAAAAGAGCTCTCTGCAAACTTCAATCTTAATTGGTATTTTTAAGTTGCGTTTTTTTTAAAACAAGTAATAGTATTTTTCAATTCGGGGTGGGGACTTGAAGCTGGGTGGACTTCAACTCCCAGAATTCCCTAGTTAGCCATGTTGGCTGAGGAATTCTGGGAGTTGAAGTCCACCCATCTTCAATTTCCCAAGGTTGAAAAACCATGGTTCACGGCAGTGTTTTTTAACCTTGGCTGGCAACTTTAAGATGATTAGACTTCAACTCCTAGAATTCCTCAGCCAAATGGGTGACTAGGGAATTCTGGGAGTTGAAGTACCAACTTTGAAAAATCATGGTTCACGGCAGTGTTTTTCAATTTTGCCAACTTTAAGATGGCTGGACTTCAATTCCCAGAATTCCCTAGTCAGCCATGTTGGCTGAGGAATTCTGGGAATTGAAGTCCACCCAGCTTCAACTTCCCAAGGTTGAAACACCATGATTCATGGCAGTGTTTCCCAACTTTGGCAACTTTAAGATGGTTGGACTTCATCTCCCAGAATTCCCTAGTCAGCTATGTTAGCTGAGGAATTCTGGGAATTGATGTCCACTGATCTCCAACTTCCCAGGGTTGAAAAACCATGGTTCACAGCAGTGTTTTTCAACTTTAGCAACTTTAAAATGATTAGACTTTAATTTCCAGAAATCCTCAGCCAACATGGCTGACTAGGGAATTCTGGGAGTTGAAGTCCAACCATCTTAAAGTTACCAACTTTGAAAAATCATGGTTCACCGCAGTGTTTTTCAACCTTGGCAACTTTAAGATGGTTGGACTTCATCTCCCAGAATTCCTCAGACAACATGGCTGACTAGGGAATTCTGGGAGTTGAAGTCCAATCAAGAGTTACCAACTTTGAAAAATCATGGTTCACCGCAGTGTTTTTCAATCTTGGCAACTTTAAGATGCTTGGACTTCAACTCCCAGAGTCCCCTAGGCAGCCATGTTGGCTGAGAAATTCTGAGAGCTGAAGTCCAGCCACGTTAAAGTTACCGACATTGAAAAACAATGGTTTACAGTGTTTTTATAGCTTTTAATATTCTAAAATTCCCAAAGAAAGCCAGGTCTCTGGAGCGAATGTCCAGGGACTCGCCCACCTCTTTAGCCAGATTCTGCCTTTTCTTCTCAGTTGATGAGTCATGCATTTTTCTCCCCCGGGGAAAGGTTGCCACCAGGAGATCATGCCATGCTTCACGAGCCACCTGGCAATGAGAGGGCGGGCACGCTCACAAGAGCAGGTGGATCCGGAGGAAATTCCAGGTGGAGATGGGAATGTTTTCACATGGCCACCGGTGTGTCTCATCCGCAAAGGTGGAGAAATTAGCATTTTCTCAGGCTGGATCTGATGGGATCCCAGCCATCTGGCCCTGAGCCGGATACAGCGTCTCTCTTGAAAGTCTAAAAGCTTCATATTTTTGCCTTACTGTTGCTCATTTAGCAACCATTTGATGTTGCAACGGCACTGAAAAAAAGTGACTTTCAACAAGTCCTCGCACTTATGACCACAGTCACGTGATCAAAATTCAGGTGCCTGGCAACTGGCATGTATTGACCATGGTTGCCACATCTTCCCAGGTCATGGGATCACCTTTTGAGACCTTTCTCAGCTGCCTTCGGAGGAACCAAAGCAGGGGGTCGGCAACCTTAAACACTCAAAAGAGCCATTTGGATCCGTTTCCCACAGAAAAAAAAAAACCACAGGGAGCCACAAAAGATGAAAGAGCCACATGTGGCTCCAGAGCTGCAGGTTGCCAACCCCTGAGTAAAAGTCAAAGGGGAAGCTGGATTGATTTAATGATTGAGTGATTCACTTAACAACTGTGGCAAAAAGAAAAAAAGGCGTGATTCATTTAACAAGCACCTCACTTAGAAATGGGAATTCTGGACAAATCCTGGAGTTGGGAGGGGGCAGCGGCAAACAAATAGGACCCACCCCTTAATCCTTAGTTCAGCCTTTCAGAAGGTTTAGGATAGCAGGTTTGAGAATTCCCATCCAGGGTGTGCACCGGCCAGCCCCCAATCTGGAGGCCACGAAATTTAGGAAGACCACCCAAGATTCCTTCTAGATATCTCAAATCTAACCTAGAATAAAACTATCCCAAGTTGCTGAAAAAAAATGGAAGAATTTCAAGCTGTGAATTTTGGGGGTGGGGTTTCATAATTAGAATTTATAGCATTTTATCACTGACCATTTAAAAATCTGATTTCCTTGGGCAAAAACACAAAGTTAAACTTCTTAAAGGTGCTCCCGAAAACCAAAAAAACCCTTCTTGTGACCTCTAGTTCCCCCTGTTAGGAAAATTGTTCTTTGACCCTAGGCTCCCAGAGTTGGACAAGATCCCAGAGGTCGTCTATCCCACCCCTGCTCAGTTTAGGATCTGCTGAAATTTTTTGCTTCTGTTTCAAGGTGTCCGCTGAAGGAGAATTAACTTCGCTAACCTCTTTTTGAGTCGACTAGTTTGAATTATTTTTTTTCAAAATAACTCAAAGGAGATCCAGAAAGGATATTCATATTCAATGCATTATATGGCATTTACTCAAAAGCTTAGATAATCACAGCTTTCCTAGATAAGGAAATAGAAATTAAAATACACTGATTAAACTAAGATACAATGTCCAGACAAGCCAGTAAGCTCAGGTTAGTGTTTTAAATTCCTCCTGGAGTTTTAATTTTTATATTTTATATACCATGTTTCCCCAAAAATAAGACCCTGTCTTATATTTTTTTTGGTCACTAAAAAAGGCACCAGGTCTTATTTTCAGGGGATGTAATCCACTGACTAACCTCACTTGTGCGCATTGCCCTCGGCCTCCTTTTCGCTGTCAAAGGCCCTCAGGAACTTCTTCTGCGGCCGGCAAGGCTTTCCTGAAGGCCTCTGCAGCTGATAACAGCTCCGGATCGATCCAGAGTTTTGTTATCAGCTCCAGAGGCCTTCAGGAAAACCTTTGCCAGCCTTGCTGGCTGCAGAAGAAATGGGCTGGCAAGGCAGCTGTCGGGGTGTGCGAGGCCTGGCTACAACTGTCCAAAGGTAAGTAGTAGGGCAGCTCCACCCACCCACCCCCATCCCCACCCTAGCTTAATCTTTACCCCTCCACTCTGGAGTGGGCGGGATCTTCATTAGGGCTTATTTTGGGGGGTAGAGCTTATATTGGGCACACGTGTAAAAATCAAGCTAGGACTTACTTTCAAGGTAAGTCATATTTTGGGGGAAACAGGGTAGTTATTGGAAATTTTCTTATAGGTAGTCCTCAACTTATAACCGTCCATTTAATGACCATTCAGAGTTACAGCAGCCCTGAAAAAAGTGACATGAGAGGTCCTCACACCTACAACATCCCCACCATCACGTGATGAAAATTCAGACACCTGTCAACTGGTTCGTATTTACGACGGTCGCAGTGGTCACGTGATCCCTTTTTGTGGCCTTCTGATGAGCAGCATCCACGGGGAAGCCAGATTCGCTTAACAACTGTGGGACTCCCTGAATGACTGTGGTGATTCACTTAACAACTGGCAGGAAAGGTTATCAAGCAGGGCGAAACTCAACTTAACAAATGTTTCATTTAAGCGAAAGAAATTCTGGGCTCAATTGTAGTCATAAGTCGAGGACTAGCTGTATAGGTTAAATCCATGTTAATTGACCTTGGCAGCTTTAAGACTTGTGGACTTCAACTCCCAGAATTCCCCAGCCAGACAACCACTCAGAGACCCATTGCCCAATCCAGATAGGTATATTGAAGTTAACTTAAAGGGTTCTATTTACAGTATTCATTGCCTTAGGCCAGGGGTATCCAACCTTGGCAACTTTAAGATTTGTTGACTCCCAGAATTCCCCAGCCAGGCACGTAGGATAACTTTCTTAATAAATGGTGGGTATGCAGTAAGCGTAATATATCTTGACTTCAGCAAATTGAAAAAAAGAGCCGGCTGGGGAATTCTGGGAGTTGAAGTCCATGAGTCTTAAATCAGGGATCTCCAATCTTGGCCACTTTAAGATTTGTGGACTTCAATTCTCAGAATTCCCCAGCCAGTCACATAGGATAACTTTCTCAATAGATGGTGGGTATGCAGTAAACATAATATATCTTGACTTCAGCAAATTGAAAAAAAGAGCTGGCAGGGGAATTCTGGGAGTTGAAGTCCATAAGTCCTAAATCAGGGTCTCCAACCGGAGCCATTTTAAGATGGGTGGACTTCAATTCCCAGAATTTCCCAGCCAGCCATATAGGGTAACTTTCTTCATAGATGGTGGGTATGCAGTAAACATAATATATCTTGACTTCAGCAAAGTGAGAGAGAAAAAAAGAGCTGGCTGGTGAATTGTGGGAGTTGAAGTCCACGAGTCTTTAAAGGTTGAGAAAAAAACACCTCTTCATAAGGAACGCGTGAGACGCATTATATACGCTTCCAACATGCCTTCTTCAGGCCAATGCAGCTTTTCTGCAACCCAACTGGTGTCACAATTGGGCACAGCGCACCGAGCTGCCTGTAACGGTGAGACAATTGCACAAGCTGTGTTGTCGCAAGGACCTCTCTTGACAAGGGAGCGTGGGATCACTTCCGGTCTTGCAATCCATTTGCATCAGGAATTTGTCTATCACCACCACCTCCTCTGCAGTGCTGGGTTGTTTTTAACCTTCTGGGGTTCAAGAAAAACGCAAACTCTTTTTTTTTCTTTAACACAGTTCTCAACTTACGACCGTTTGAAGATACTTTAACAATCGCCTTGCTTAGCAACGGACATTCAACCTTCCCAGCCAGCCAAAGCAAGTCAGTGGAGGAAACCATATTCTTGATTTGCTTATTTGCCTCTGGCAAAAAAAAACAAAAAACAATGACCCTAAAATTGTGTCCGTCGGAAGTTGAGGACATCCTGTGTAGAATGTTCTTCCATATCATTGTAGATCAGCTTGGTGTGACATTAAAAAAATGACACTTAACAACCATTAAACAGACAGACAGATAATCAGAGTAGGAAGGGACCTTGTAGGTCATCTAGTCCAACCCCCTGCCCAAGCAGGAGACCTACACCATTTCTGACAGATGGGAGTCCAATCTCTTCTTGAAAGCCTCCAGGGATGAAGCTCCCACAACTTCCAAAGGCAACTTCTGTTCCATTGGTAGATTGTTCTCACTGTCAGAAAGTTTCTCCTTATTTGCAGGTTAAATCTCTCCTTGTTCAGTTTCCATCCATTATTCCTTGTCTAAAGTCAGATTAACAGAGTTGGAAGGGACCTTGTAGGTCATCTAGTCCAACCCCCCGCCCTCAAATATTGGGCTACTGCTATCCTGTCTCCCCTGGTCCTTCTCTTCACTAGACTGGCCAGGCCCAGTTACTGCAACTGTTCATTGTATGTTTTATCCTCCAGTCCCTTAATCATCCTGGTTGCTCTTCTCTGCACTTTTTCTAGAGTCTCTTTTCTTATAATGTGGTGAGCAAAACGGGATGCAGTACTCTAGGTGTGGCCTCATTAAGGCTTTATAGAGTTTTAGATCTTTTTTCCAACCATGGGAAAAAAAAGGTGGTAAAATAAGGCATGGCTCTTTTAAAGGCCTTGCTTAGCACTCAAAACTTTTTCTGCCGTGCCCTTTGTAGGTTTGAACAGCCACGAAACCAATGGTCGGGGGCTGGATTTGACTGGTTTGGACTGGTTTGGGCAAACTGGCTGTTAAATCAGCATCTAGTTCACCGAATCGGTATTTGAACCGACCAGCTGGCCCTGCCTACACGGCCCATTTTCGATGCAGGGCCTGCCCAGAGGCTCTGGGAGGGGAAGGGGGGAAAACGGGCCTTCTGGAAGTCTGGAAATGGGCCTGTTTCAGGCTTCCAGTCGGCCTCTGGAGCCCAGGGGAGGCCGTTTTTGACCTCCCAGAGGCCCTAGGTAGGCCTCTGGACTCTGGGAAAGGCCAAAAACGCCCCCCACAGAGTTCCGGTAGGCCACACCCACCCACCACCCACCATGTTTGAATCCCACCCCTGCCAATGATTATACGTCAAGGACCACCAAGGTGGAATGTTCTTTGCTGTAATTACATTTCAGGCCAGCACGCCTTGATAAAAGTCTGTAGGGATTTGCTTAAAATCCGTGGCAAAAAAAAGGAGTCATAAATAAAGTGGCAACTCATTTGATAGCCATTATGCTTAACGTGCTGTCGCAGCTTCAAACAGCTGCTGAAGGCACGGTTGTAAATTGAGGGTTACCTGTACGTCCACTCAAGCTATTTTCTAAAGCACCCGAAGGCCAGACAAGGAATAATGGATGGAAACTGAACAAGGAGAGATTCAACCTGGGAATAAGGAGAAAACTTTCTGACAGTGGAACCATCAACCCATGGAATAGAAGTTGCCTTCAGACGTTGTGGGATCTTCATCACTTGAGACTTTCAAGAAGAGACCGGACTGCCATCTGTCAGAAATGGTCTCCTGCTTGGGCAGACGGGGGTTGGACTGGATGACCTACAAGGTCCCTTCTGACTCAGTTATTCTGCTATTAAGAAACAACGGATGGAAACAAGGAGAGAGGCAACCTGGAATTTAAGGAGAAACTTCCTGACAGTGACGACGATGAACCAGGGGGAAGAGAAGTGGTGGATGCTCCATGCCTGGAGTCCCAAAGAGGCAACTGGACTTTCTGTTTTTTCTTTGAAGACGTCTTGCTTCTCATCTTCTTGGAGAATCTTCCCACAGGAGAAGCGAAACGTCTTCGGATTCTAATTCTAAAATGGTATAGGATTTCCTGCTTGAGCTGGGGGCTGGACTATAGGACCTTCAAGGTCCCTTCCGGCTGTGTTCTGATTGAGATTGGCCCAAGAACAAGATGCCCCATTTTCATTCCCAGGTTTTGTTTTTTCCGAGAAGGTCCCAGGTTTGGTCGAGCCCAGCCAGATCATGCCCCAGGCTCAGAAGGAAGACGTGACTGCCATAAACCGTCCAAACACCCATCCTTTGAAGTCACTGGTCAATTTGGAGATGCTTCTGAGGTTAAACTATGCCAGCCATGCTAAGCAGCTCCCAAAGGGAAGGCAACTGAGTCAGAGAGTCAGACTGGTGAGAATGCAACCGTGCCTTCACCACCATTTCCTGCCCTGTCCCAAAGAAATTCTGGATGGACTGAAGGAAGAGACTATTAGCATGGTGTCCAAGATGCTATTCCACCCACAATTTGTGACCCGAATTTCTGTCCTGTTAAGCAAAGAGGTTGCTAAGTGAATTATGCCTGGGTTTGTGTCTTGGTCCTTCAGCCAATCCCTGCAGTTCTTCAGTGACTTGGGCGGTCATTAAATGAATCCAGCTTCCCCTGTTATCGGAAGCCAGCTAGGAAAGGAGGATCCCATGATTCCCATCCATTTTTTAAAATCTACGCCACCCAAATGTTGATCTCGCATCAGGGATGCTGCTGTGGTTCTAAGCATGAAGGCCGGTGGCATGCCTCTTCAAACGGTCGCTAAGTGAGGGCTGCCCGCCCAAAGGAGGAGCAGAATAATGGGAGAGAGAAACCAATTTATTTCTGGTTTGTTTGTTCATTTTTAGAGGAAAGAAAACAGGTTTTCATGTCGGTGTTTTGCCAAGCACGGCAGGGATAAACACAAGACTCGTGACCTGGACGTGCCCACAAAAGCTCCTTCATTCCTTAATATTATTACTCAATTAAATTATTCAATTAAACAAATTAAATCCAATCTCAGGACAGGTAGCAGAACAGGGTGAATGGATGTGGAATCCGTGGACAATTAAAGAAGATTATTTATGATTTGCCCATGAACAATGAACAAGGGCAATAATGCTCTGAGCCAGAAGTGAGCCAGAGAAGAGGATTATGTCTAGCTCCTGTTCAGTGATAGGCAGTCCATTCATTTAGGGACCCTTCAAAGCACAGGGGAAAAAAGGAATTGAGGGGCCATCTTTCACGCTTGATCCTTGCAGCATCCCCCATGATCGCGGGATCAGAATTCAGAGGCTTGGCAACTGGCATGTACTTATTACGGTTGCAGTGTCCCAGGGTCACACGATTCCTCTTTTGTGAACTTCTGACAAGCCAAAACAATGGGGAAGCCAAATAGAAAGCAAATAATTACATTAAAATAAAATATATTTAGAATAGAATAGAAATAGAACGGAATGGAATGGAATAGAACAGAACAAGAATAGAATAGAATAGAATAGAATAGAATAGAATAGAATAGAATAGAACGAAATAGAATAGAAAAATGGAATGGAACAGAATAGAATAAAATAGAATTAATAGAGAATAGAATAGAATGAAATGGAATAGAAAAATGGAATAGAATGGAATAGAATAGAATTAATAGAGAATAGAATAGAAAAATGGAATAGAATGGAACTGAACAGAAAAATGGAATGGAATAGAATGGAATGGAATAGAGAATAGAATGGAATGAATAAAATAGAAAAATGGAATGGAATGAAATGGAATAGAATGGAATGGAACAGAAAAGAATAGAAAAATAGAACAGAATAGAATGGAATAGTATAGAAAGAATAGAATAGAATTAGTGGAGAATAGAATTAGAATAGAATAGACAGAAAAGAAAAAAGCAAAATGGAATGGGGTGAAATGGAATAGAATAGAACAGAATGGAATGGAATAGAAAAATGGAATGAAATGGAATAGAATAGAATAAAATAGAACAGAATAGAATAGAAAGAATAGAATAGAATAGAATGGAATGGAATGAAATGGAATAAAATAGAATAGAAGGAACATAGATGAAATGGAATGGAATAGAATGGAATAATGAACAATAGAGAATGAAATAGAATGGAATGGAAATAGAATAGAATGGAATAGAATAGAATGGAATGAATGAATAGAAATGGAATAGAATAATGAATAGAATGGAATGGAATGGAATGGAAACCATAATCTATGATTATTATTTTAAATTGTGACAGGTTTTTTAAAAAAACATATTTATTGCTCTTTTTAAACTGAGCATTATACATCACCCAGATAATTCAATAAAATAAATCAAAACGGAAGTGACTGCTGTAAGGTTGGAGAAGCAGCAACGCAACCCATCAACCAGCCAAAGCTGAATGGGCTTTGTCGTCCTTTTTTTTAAAACCTCCTCTAAATTTCTACCCTATCAGATTTTTTTTAGTGATGGATACGGGTAGTCCTTGACTTACGACCACAAACGGAGCCCCAGATTTCTGTTGCTAAGTGAATTTTGCCCCCGTTTTATGATCTTCCTTGCCACTGAGTTACCAACATGGTCATTAAGTGAATCCATTGACTTTGCTGGTCAGAAGGTCGCCAAAGGAGATCAGGTGATTCCCCAAGACGCTGCCACCGTTATAAAGATGAGTCATTTTCAACTTTGAATAGTGGCTAAGTGAATAGTTGTAAGTTGAGAACTACCTGTATTCCCTTCCTCACCTACCCATCTACCTCCATGATGGCCCATCTATGGCATGCATGCCCGAGGTGGAACACAGAGCCCTCTCTGTGGGCATGTGTGCCATTGCCAGTTGGTCTTCGCAGGCGTTCTTCGCTGAAGAACGGCCTGAAAAATGGCCTGAAAACAGCCCAAAAAACAGCAGGAAAATGGCTGGAAACATGTCCTGAAAATGGACTAAAAATGGCCCAGAAATGGCCCCCTCAAAATGGCCAGAAAATGGCCTGATAACGGCCCAAAAACGGACTGAAAAAGGCTGGAAAAATGGCCAGAAAATGGACTGGAAAATGGACTGAAAACAGTCCAGAAAATGGCCCAGAAAATGACCCCAAAACAGCCTGAAAAATTGAGTGAAAATGGCCTGAAAACAGCCTGGAAAATGGCCCAGAAAACAGCTGAAAAATGGCTTGAAAATGGCCTGAAAAGTGGTCTGAAACCCTCCCCCCCATGGCCAAAACATAGACATGGATGTGCCCACCAGCTGGTCTTCAGGTTTCCGGCGCTCCAACATGCACAAATGCACACGCATGCATGCATGTTCCGGTTTGGGCACTCGGTGCCGAAAAGGTTCGCCATCACTGATCTATTTGTTTCTTCAACCTTGTTGGTTGTCTTGAATGGATCTCTACGTATCAACATCTCCTTGCTGATGCATTGATGTCCTCCTGATCCACCATGGAGACAGAGGTGGTCAACTTAGTTTTCCTCTTGCAGCTCGCCAAGTTTCCCTCTGGTGAGGAGAGGAAGGACCTCAGTTGTTCTCCTGGGTCAAGATTTATGGAGGAGGAGGAGGAGGAAGAAGAAGAAGAAGAAGAAGAAGAAGTTGAAGAAGAAGAAGAAGAAGAAGAAGAAGAAGAAGAAGAAGAAGAAGAAGAAGAAGAAGAAGAGATGAGGAGGAAGAAGAAGAAGAAGAGATGAGGAGGAAGAAGAAGAAGAAAGGAGGAGGAGGAAGAACTGGAGAGGAGGAGGAGCAGGAGAAGGTGGAGGACAGCCCATCTTCTGAGTTGGCTCGGAGGCATCTGGGTGTAACTCACTAAGAGCTGGTTCAGAAGCAATTCATTTCTTCTCAATCCATCCTCACCCTTGAAAGGCAACGTTCTTCTTCTCTCCTTCTCCTTCTCAATCCCATCAGCAGGATGGACCAGAACGGATCTTCTCAGAACCAGCCCAGCCAACTGGTGATCTACAAAGTTCAAGTGACTACAGGGCAAGGCCTTTTAACTGGGACTTTCGATTTGATCTCCATCGTCTTGGTGGGCACCAACGGAGAAAGCCCCAAGAAATATCTGAACCAGTTTGGGATGACGTGCTGTCAAGGATCGGTAAGATTTGGGTTCAAGTCCCAAGAGATGGAAGTTGGGAGGTGATACTTTACTTCTTGGAATAGATTTTGGTCAAGAGAGACAGAATAACAGAGTTGGAAGGGACCTTGGAGGTCTTCCAACCCCTACTCAATCCCTACTCAACCCCCTATACCAAGGGTCTTCAAACTTGGCAAGTTTAAGACTTGTGGTCTTTAACTCCCAGAATTCCTGAGCCAACATGACTGGAGGAGGCATTCTGGGAGTTGAAGAACACAAGTCTTAAAGCTGTCTAGTTTGAAGACCCCTGCCCTATATTATCCCAGAATAAAGCAGAATAGAATAGAGTTGGAAGGGACCTTCTAGTCCAGCCCTCCGCTCAAGCAGGAGAACCTATACCATCTCAGACACATTTCCGATAAATGGTTGGCCAATCTTGTCTTCAAAATCTCCAGGGCACCCACAACTTCTTGTGGCAAGCTGTTCCACTGGTTAATTGTCCTCACTGTTAGGAAGTTTCTCCTTAATTCCAGGTGGCTTCTCTCCTTGATTAGCTTCCATCCGTTGCTTCTTCTCCTGCCTTCTGGAGCTTTGGAGAATAGCTCTTCTTCATGGCAGCCCCTCAAATACTAGAATATTGCTATCATGTCATCCTTGTTCCTTCTTTCCATCACACTAGAGAAGGCAAGGATATTGTAGGTCTGGTGTCACCACTTCTCCCAGTCCTCTTCTTTGCCAAGCTGGTTGAGATGCTCTTAGTCTTAGACTTAGAACTTAGAACTTTATTGTCACTCTGAACGTCATATATTATACGACACGGAGAAACAGTTTAGTTTGGATGTACAATGGTGGACTTGGAGGAACCAAGGATTGAATAGACTTCAACTGACTTGGGACCAGGGGAGACATGATAACAATCTTCCAATATTTGAGGGGCTGCCCCAGAGAGGAGGAGGGGGTCAAGCTATTTTCTAAAGCGCCGGAAGGCCAGACAAGGCATAATGGATGGAAACTGATCCAGGAGAGATTCAACCTGGAAATAAGGAGACATTTTCTGACAGTGAGAACAATCAGCCAATAGAATAGAAGTTGCCCTCGGAAGTTGTGGGAGCTTCATCACTTGAGACTTTCAAGAAGAGTTTGGACTGCCATTTGTCAGAAATGGTGTAGGGTCTCCCACTTGGGGGTGGTTGGACTAGATGACCTATAAGGTCTCTTCCAACTCTGAGTATCTGTTATCTGTTATCTGACTTCATGGTTCTCGGAGCTTTCTGAAGCTCTCTCTACTTGGGTTGACCCATCCATGGATCTGGGGGGGGGGTTGCGGTTGGACCAATAGAGGAACCTCTGCATTTGTGGGGGCTTTCTGTGACACTCCACATCAGATATTGACAGCTCCATTTCTCAAACATCTGAACTGCTGGGGATTGAATCCTCACAGAGATCCAGAGATTGAATCCAAACTTATTGTCTTTTTTTTTCTGTTGTGAGCACACTGGCACACATTAAAAATGAAATTCTGTTGCTGGCTCTCAAAAGAAAGTATACCTGTACACATACACAACACACATATACAAATGCTACATACATACATACATACATACATACATACATACATAACTTCCACCCATACCTCCATATTTTCATACTCCATACTTCCATATTCCATACCTCTATATCACCATACTCCATACCTCTATACATACATTCCTCCATACCTCCCTGACACCATACTCCATACCTCCATACCTCCATATTCCATACCTCCACACTCCATACCTCCATACCTCCATATTCCATACCTCCACATTCCATACCTCCACTCCATACCTCCATACCTCCATATTTTCATACTCCATACTTCCATACCTCCATATTCCATACCTCTATACCACCATACTCCATACCTCTATAGATATATACCACCATACTCCATATCTCTATACATACATACCTCCATACCACCACATTCCATACCTCCATATTTTCATACTCCATATTCCATACCTCCATATTCCATACCTCCACACTCCATACCTCCATATTTTCATACTCCATACCTCCATATTCCAAACCTCTATACCACCATACTCCATACCTCTATACATACATTCCTCCATACCTCCCTGACACCATACTCCATACCTCCATACCTCCATATTCCATACCTCCACACTCCATACCTCCACACCTCCATATTTTCATACTCCATACCTCCATATTCCATACCTCCACACTCCATACTCCATATTTCATTTCATACTTCCATATTCCATACCTCCACATTCCATACCTCCACTCCATACCTCCATACCTCCATATTTTCCTACTCCATACCTCCATATTCCATACCTCCATATTCCATATTTTCATACTCCATACCTCCATACCTCCATATTCCATACCTCTATACCACCATACACCATAACCTCCATATTTTCATACTCCATACCTCTATATTCCATACCTCTATACCACCATACTCCATACCTCTATAGATATATACCACCATACTCCATATCTCTATACATACATACCTCCATACCACCACATTCCATACCTCCATATTTTCATACTCCATACCTCCATATTCCAAACCTCTATACCACCATACTCCATACCTCTATACATACATTCCTCCATACCTCCCTGACACCATACTCCATACCTCCATACCTCCATATTCCATACCTCCACACTCCATACCTCCACACCTCCATATTTTCATACTCCATACCTCCATATTCCATACCTCCACACTCCATACCTCCATATTTTCATACTCCATACTTCCATATTCCATACCTCCACATTCCATACCTCCACTCCATACCTCCATACCTCCATATTTTCCTACTCCATACCTCCATATTCCATACCTCCATATTCCATATTTTCATACTCCATACCTCCATACCTCCATATTCCATACCTCTATACCACCATACACCATAACCTCCATATTTTCATACTCCATACCTCTATATTCCATACCTCTATACCACCATACTCCATACCTCTATAGATATATACCACCATACTCCATATCTCTATACATACATACCTCCATACCACCACATTCCATACCTCCATATTTTCATACTCCATATGTCCATACTTCCATATTCCATACCTCCATACCTCCATATTCCATACTTCTATACATACATACCTACACACCACATACTCCATACCTCCATACGCCATACCTCCATACTCCATACATACATGCCTCCATATTCCATACCTCTATACCTCCATATTCGATACCTCAAAAGATCCATACCACCATACTCCATACCTCCATATTCCATACCTCTATACGTCCATACTTCCATACCTCCATATTTTCATACTCTATACCTCCAAAGATCCGTACCTCCATACTACCATATTCCATACCTCTACACTCCATACCTCCATATCTCCATACTCTATACCTCCAAAGATTCATACCTCCATACCAGGGGTGGGTTTCTACCAGTTCTGTCCAGCTCTGTAGAAGCGGTAGTTCTGAAGAGCAGCAGACATAGAACCGGTTCTATGTCTGCTGCTGTTTTGGCCCACCCGCCCGCCTGGGCTCTTACCTGACCTTTATTTCCTGCTTTTGCAACTTCAGCTGCAACAGCGCAGGAACAGCTGACAAAGATTTACAGGCTGGCGCAGCATGCAGAGAAGTACATCGCAAATCACCAAACATCATAAAACATCGTAAATCACCACGAACCGGTAGTTAACCCTGTCGGATCCCATCCCTTCTCCATACCTCCAAAGATCCATACCTCCATACCACCATACTCCATATCTCTATACCTCCATATTTTCATACTCCATACCGCCAACGACCCATGCTTCCATATCTCTGTACTCCATACCTCCATATTCCATACCTCTATACCACCATACTCCATACTTCTATGGATACATACCTCCATACCACCACACTCCATACCTCCATATTTTCATAGTCCATACCTCCAAAGATCCATACCTCCATACCACCCTATTCCATACCTCCATACTCCATACCTCCATATTTTCATACTCCATATCTCCATACTCCATACCTCCATACCTCCATGTTCCATACCTCCATACCACCATACTCCATACCTCCATATTTTCATACCCCGTATGTCCATACTTCCATATTCTATACCTCCATATTCCATACCTTTATACATACATACCTACACACCACATACTCCATAACTCCATACTGCATACCACCATATTCCATACCTCCATACCGCCATACTTCCATACCTCCATATTCTCATACTTCATATCTCCATACCTCCATACTCCATACCTCCAAAGATTCATACCTTCATAACCTCCAAACTACATACCTCCATACCTCCAAAGATCCATACCTCCATACTCCATACTTCTATACCTCCATATTTTCATACTCCATACCTCCAACGATCCATACCTCCCTACCTCCATACTCCATACCTCAATACCTCCAAATTCCATACCTCGATAACTCCATATTCCATATCTCTATACATACATACATCCCTTTTAAATAAATAGTGGAAGGAGAAAACTTTGAGATGGAAAAGATGATTGGCCAAACTGAAGCCCTCTCTGATGGTGTGGAACCCACTACGGATCTGGGATCCTTTTCAGATGATGCAAAGGGTTGTGAGGTCCCTTAAGGACCACCAAGTTCTCAGATAGCAACCACGTCCAAGGGAAAACCTCTTGGGAGCAAGGTTCACCTTATCTCCTCTTCCCAACTTTGCTGTCCATCTGAATCCTCCCTGGCTGTGAAGGAGTTCCAGACAGAAGTGACCAGAAGTGACATGTCAGTCATCCATCCGAAATATTTATGACGTTGCTTCAACCTTGGGATGGATCTGGATTACTATTTGTGGGTGGGATTAGGAGAAGCTCCTTTAAATCCAGGTTGAGGTCATGATCAAGATGTTTCCACCTCTGTGGCCAACTCGTGTCCCTCCTTGGTACTGAGATCAAGGAGAAGGATTGACCAGGGCTCAGGGATTAGAGGCACTCCTCAACTTATGACCGGAATGCAGCCCAAAATATCTGCTGCTAAGCAAGACATTTGTCAAGTGAGTTTTTCCCCCTTTTTATGGCCACCATGGGGAAGGGAATTTCTTGTCACCATGGGGAAGGGAATCCCTGCAGTTGTTCAATTAGCGACACGGCCATTAACCGAATCCAGCCTCCCCATGGACTTTGCTCAACTGTCATAAGTACGAAGTGGTTTTGCCAAGCATCCCAATTTTGATCACATGTCCGTGAGGACGCTGCAATGGTCTTGAGTGCGAAGCCGTAAGTCCGTTTCTTTCAGCGCCATTGTAAATGTGGTCACTAAACAAACTGTCATAAGTTGGGGACTTCCTGTAGCTGGTTCCTCATTAACCCAGAGAAGGTTTTCTTCAATTCTTTGACCAAAGTGACAGCAAGGAATAAACTTGGAGTCTCTGGAATTGCAGAAATGCTACCCCATAACCAATATAGAGTCAAATGTTTATTATGGCATAATCTATATATATATAAAAGTGAAAGATGACTCGCGCATCATCACAAAATCTCTAGAACCGTAAAGCTACAAACTTGACATTTGGCACCTATGTTCCTCTTGGCTTCTAGGGGCTCACTAAGAAAGGATTTTTTGAAATGACCATCAGAGCATTTAGAGTATTTCCTATATTATTATTATTATTATTGTTATTGTTGTTATTGTTGTTGTTATTGTTATTGTTATACACAAAAATGACAATGTACACAGCAAACAAGATAACTATGCTGGGTTTCGTATCACAAATCACTAGTCAAACACTTCCCAAGCGTTTAGGACTTCATGATGTATCGGTGGATTATGCGAGCAGTTCCCAGTAAGATGGCCTTCTGCACTTGACCTATGGTGATCTTGTCAGCACCAATTGTTTTCAAATGCTTGCCTACGTCTTTAGGCACAGCAAGCACCCAGTGTGCTGAGTACCACTGGCACATTGGGTTTATTATTATTATTATTAATAATATTATTATTAAAACCAGTGCTGTCTAGGGAATTCTGGGAGCTGGTCTGCCCATCGGACGGTGGCCCAACAACGAATCAGGTTACAAGAGATTGTCACTTGCAAGTGATTGACAGCTTGGAAGCGAGCAGATGTAGGTGGAGGATCAACGTCTAGAAATTGGAAACGCCTCGAATCACATTATATAAATTAATACTAAACTCGGATAAGATGGAGGTGTGGTGGTGGATGGTGGATTCACAAACCTACCGAATAATTCATTCCGAATGGGGTTTTTGGTCTCCCCTTGTCCATAGTTGATCCAAAGAACATTTGGCCAGGTGTGGCTGGTTTATTATTGAATTCTGGGGGCGTCATAATTATTTTATTCTTCTGGAAGATGATGTGGAACATTTAGTTGGGTTGACAGTGTGTGCGCGTAGCTTAGCTCAGAAAACCTGGTCTTGGAATCTACCCAGCGTGGTCTTCAAGGAAGTTCATTGAAGGCTTCCTAAGGGCTCCTGGTTAAGCTTCAGTGCTTAGTCCTAATGCTGAAGGTCCTTAAATAATTTAGGGCTGTCCAACAGTGGCAACTTTTAAGACTTATGGACTTCAACTCCCAGAATTCCCCAGCCAGACCCCTTCCTCTTTCCTCCTCCTCCTCCCCGCTCCTCCATTCCTCTTCCTCTTCCATCCCTTCTCCTCCTTTTCCCACCTCCTTCCTATCTCCTTCTCCTCATCTCATTTCCTCCTCCTCTCCTTCTCTTCCTTCTTCTCCTCTATCCCTTCTCCTTTTCTCCTCTTCCTCTGCTTCCTCCTCCTCCTCCTCTTTACACTCTTAAGGTATCCATTTTAGGGAGCCTAACCCAACCCACCTTAGCTATACATTTGTTTCATGGAGCCCTGGGGGATTTTCCTTTAACAAAATTTAAAATCCCCTCCATAAACCCCATTTACCATCCCGGCAATGCAGAGCTGGAAACCTTTCATTGCCCTGTCAATCATCAGGCTTTTAAACTAATTAAAGGATTAAAACGATGGATTTTTCCAGCGGCAGTTGAGCGTTCCAGCTGAGCCAAGACTTTATTCAGGTGGAATGAAAACCAAGGGCTGCCCCATCCAACGCCCACCAACACAATAGCTTGGCACCAAATAGCCCCAGGTTTCATTCCAGCAAGAGGAAGGGCCCCACACGTTTCTGCACAGAGGCGTTGTGTCTGTGTGTCTTGTGTGTGTGTGTGTGTGTAAAACTGAAAGAAAAATGAATGGCAAACCTGGAGTTCAACAATGAGCAGAAGAGGATCTTCTCCAACATCTGGAGAAGATGTCAAGAGGAGTTTCCCTCCTGGCAGGGCTGGTTGTGGACGATGGGAGATGTAGTCTGTCTTTGGATGAGGCAGGCTTTCCAGAGACTGGCCAGGGCAAGAGTTATCCCTTCTTAAAGCAGAACTTTAAATGGCTCTAGCTGAATGCGGCCTAGGCAACCATGGACTTGATCTGGTTATGGAGGGTTGGGGGGGGGTCTCTCTCTGGGGGCGGTGTACATCCTAGATCTGGTTTTTGTCTTGGGGCAGAGGTGATACAAGCTGGAGTTGGGGGACTATTACCCTTGCCATGAACAGATTAACAGAGCTGGAAGGGACCTTGGAGGTCTTCTAGTCCAATCCCCCTTGCTCAAGCAGGAGAGCCTATAGCAATTCAGATAAGTGGATGTCCAGTCCTTTAAGACCTCCAGGGATGGAGCAGTCAACTTCTGAAATTCCACTGATCTCCATCACGTTGGTGGGCACCAACAGAGAAAGCCCCAAGAAGTTTCTGAACCAGGTTGAGATGACTTGCTGTCAAGGATCAGTAAGATTTGGGTTCAAGTCCTAAGAGAAGGAAGTTGGGAGGTGGTGGTACCTTAGCTCTTGGAATAGGTTTTGGTCCAGAGAGACAACAGAATAACAGAGTTGAAAGGGAGCTTGTAGGTCTTCTATTCCAGACTCCTAGTCCCATGATGGCGAATATCTGGCACGCGTGGCACACAAACCCCCTTTGTGGGCATGCATGCCATCGCCAGCTGGTCTTCGCGGGTGTCAGTGTGCTAAAAAATGGCCCGAAAAATGGCCTGAAAATGGTCTGAAAAACAGCCTGAAAATGGACTGAAAAACAACCAGAAGAACAGCCTAAAATGGCTCAGAAATGCCCAAAAAAACAACCTGAAAATGACCTGAAAAATGCCCCCAAAATGCCTCAAAAACAGCCTGAAAATGTCCCCCAAATGGCCTGAAAAATGGCCTGAAAAATGGCCTGGAAAATGGCCTGAAAATAGCCCCCAAAACACCCCCAAAATGGCCAAATAACAGCCTGAAAATGGCCTGGAAAACAGACCAAAAAATGGCCTGAAAATGGCCTCAAAAATGACTGGAAAAACAGCCTGAAAATGGCCTGAAAATGGCCCCAAAACACCCCAAAATGGCCTGGAAAACAGACCAAAAAATGGCTCGAAAACAGCCTGAAAATGGTCTGAAAAACAGCCTGAAAATGGACCAAAAAACAACCAGAACAGCCTAAAAATGGCTCAAAAATGGCCAAAAACAATCTGAAAATGGCCTGAAAAGTGCCACCAAAATGCCTCAAAAAACAGCCTGAAAACGCCCCCTGAAATGGCCTGAAAAACGGTCTGAAAAATGGCCTGGAAAATGGCCTGAAAATAGCCCAAAAAACACCCCAAAAATGGCTGAATAACAGCCTGAAAATGGCCTAGAAAATGGCCTGGAAAATAGACCAAAAATGGCCTGAAAACAGCCTGAAAATGGCCTGAAAAATGACTGGAAAAATAGCCTGAAAAATGGCCCAGAAAATAGCCTGAAAATGCCCCCAAACAGCCTGAAAATGGCTGAAAAACAGCATGAAAATGGCTGAAAAACAGCATGAAAATGGCTGAAAAACAGCATAAAAATGGCCTGAAAAATGGCCTCTAAACAGCCAAAAAAACTTGGCCCAAAACAGGCATGTGGGTGCCAGCCAGCTGGCCTTCAGGTTTCCGGTGCTCCAGTGCATGCGCATGCACACATGTTCGGGTTTGGTCACTCGGTGCCGAAAAGGTTCACCATCACTGCCCTAGACCATTTCAGACAAAATGGCTGCCCAGTCTCTTCTTAAAAACCTCCAGCGATGGAGCACCCACAACTTCTGGAAGGAAGCTGTTCCAATGATTAATTGTTCTTCCTATCAGGAAATCCCTCTTTAGTTCTAGCTTGCTTGTCTCCTTGGTTACCCTCCACCCATTGCTTCGTGTCCTGCCTTCAGCTGCTTTGAAAAACAGGCTGTCCCTTCTTCTTCATGGCAGCCCCTCAGATACTGGATCACTGAGATTGCTCTTGATGCATATGGCAGTTTTCCATGTCACCTCCTCAACCCAAGGAGAAGGTTCTAGTTAACCAGACCATCCCGGATACTCCGAGGAATGGCTCAAAGAAAGCCTTGGTAGCTGCTTGGAAGGTGGGGAGATCACGGTGCCTTGGTTCCAACCGTGCCTTTATGAATGGATGCCAAAAAGTTTTCTAGTATTGGAGGATCTCTGGAAGAAGACATCACAAACCAGGGTCAGGAAGTTTCTCCTTAGTTCTAGGTTGCTTCTCTCCTTGATGAGTTTCCATCCGTTGTTTCTTGTCCTGCCTCCTGGTGCTTTGGAGGCAATTCCAATCCGATTTTAGACCTGGATCAGCATCTCAATAGCTTTGGTTACCTTGGCAGATGTGTCCCCTAGGGAGAAAAACATAAGAGGAACAGAAGTCTATTATTCTCCCTATATCTTTTGGCACCTCCTGAGAGAAGTGGAGAGGGTCATCGGTTGGTTTGTGTTAGTAACGCAAGGGGATGTTTACTTGGCCCAGGTTTGGTAGGTTGTGGTAGACTTCCATAGAAGACCTCTTTTGGGTTCTAGTTGGATCTCCCAGCCTGGTCAACTTTCAGATGTGGGACTTCAACTCCCAGAATTCCCAGTAAAACCAGTGCTGTCTAGGGAATTCTGGGAGCTGAAGTCTGCCCATCAGATAGTAGCCAAACAACGAATCGAAATACAAGAGATTGTCACTAGCCAGTGATTGACAGCTAGGATTATTCTTCCTTCCACCACGATGAAGCAAGCAGATGTAGGTGTTGGATCAACTTTCAGATGTTGGATTTCAACTCCCAGAATTCCCAGTAAAACCAGTGCTATCTAGGGAATTCTGGGAGCTGCCCTTCGGATTGTTGCACAACAACGAATCGAGTTACAACAAGTGATTGTCACCAGCAAGCGATTGATAGGACAACACGGGACTCTATCCAAGCAGGGACACATTTGTGAAACATTGTCTCATGATCATGAGTGGCCAACTCCATCAATTTTGGGCAGGATCTGGGTGTTCTTGTGGTTGGTGTGACAACTCTTCAAGCCATCCGTCAGATATGATTGCTCAGAGCTTCAGAGACCGTAGAGGTTTTGTGGAGGTGAGGTGTGATCTTGCTCAGAGAGTTCATCCTCTTAGTCTTGTGGGAGTACACATGTGCTCAAGGCTGGGATTTTTGTCTCCTGCTAGTTCTAGATCCATGGCCCACCTGGTTGGTCAAGACCGCTCAAGAGATAATGTGGGTTGGGTCCACACGGTGGCAAAAGCTTCTTGAGGGAGGGGAACATTTCTACTTTCTTTGAAAGAAGTGGTTGTCCACTCTGTCCTCAAGATGCCATTTTGGCTTCCGTCAGACCATTCCAGCCCAGCTTCCAACCTTTGGAGAAGTTTGTAGAGGAACTAGAAGGCCTATATCAAGGGTCTTCAAACTTGACAGCTTTAAGATTTGTGGACTTCAACTCCCAGAATTCCTGAGCTAACATGACTGGAGGAGGAATTCTGGGAGTTGAAGTCCACAAGTCTTAAACCTGTCAAGTTTGAAGACCCCTGGCCTACATCCTCAAAGGTCCATTGAGGAAGCGGAAGATGTAGACTGGTGTCCCTCAGCCTTGACAACTTGAAGATGTGTGGGCTTCAACTCCCAGAATTCCCCAGCCAGCAAGACACACAACCTCCCTGCAACCAGGAAGTGGACTTTCCCTGTCAGGGCACCGTATTATGGACCAGTATCCTATCGGACATCTAGATGATCCAAATCTTATTAGCCTTTCACAAAACCCTGAAGATTTGGCTTGGCCAATTAGGAGAATACAACAATCATGACTAAATGGGATTATAGTCTTAAGCAGCTCAACCTGGTTGTGAGGGGATAATAAGTCACCCTTGTTTTTCTCTTTGTCTTCTGAATCATCCATGATCAGAAGCTGGTGATGGGCAAATCCATCCATCAATCAATAAGCCAGTAAAACTTGTGTGTCCCAGCTTATGACTTGATGCTGATCTCCACTTGAAGGGAAATCAAATTTTGGAATCCTAGCTCTGATCCTGAGGTTCCTCTCCCAATGGATCCACTAGAAGCCTACTGGGGACTCCTTGTCTTGAAGAACCTTCTGAGACCAGGTTGCTTGACAGTTTGAGGATGATCTGGGCATTATGTTTGGATAATTCTCAGAGTTTGAGCTCTCCTAGTTTGAGAGTGATCTGGGTGTTGTGTTTGGAGAACTCTCAGAGTTTGATCTCTGGTAGTTTGAGGGTGATCCCCCTGTTGGGACAACCATCAGAGTCCAATCTCTTCTCGGCTAGCTTGGGCAAGCACCTCAAGGTCACTCTTCAGTCAACCACGTCACAAGAAGGTGGAATTCAGTTGAGCTATCACCATGAAGTTCTTTGATCTCCTTGGCTTCCTTTGATGTGAATCAACATAAAAGGAGTCCAAAGGAAGGCAGGGGAACACACCTGAGAACACCTGAGTGGTGGAACCAAGGTTGGTTTCTCCCCTCTGGAGATGTTGGAGCAGAGCCTGGAACGGGCTGGAAAGCCAACTATTCCTGGAAAATAAATCATCAAGTCCTAGAATGTCGGTTCAGAAGGTGCCACAAGGTTCAGTTTGTGCCATCGCTGAAGTATGCCGGAGGTGGCAGTCCAACTCCTTCTGGAAAAATTCCAAAGATTTCCAAACCCACAATCTGTTGAGGTTGTGAATATCTGTTCAGGACATTGGATTTTAAGGAGATATCTCTGGCTGAAAGTTATCCCCCATTATTTCTGCTCCTCTTGTTCGAGGCCCTAGGCAATCATTGTTGAACTATCTTCCCTGTGGCTTTCCTGTAGGTATCACAACATAACTATTGTGTCTCTAGTGCAGACGTTTAATAACCCAGGTAGGGAACATCATCCATGCTAGAAAGGAAGGGGGCTTCCACGGAGGAGGAGGAGGAGGAGGAGGAGGAGGAGGAGGAAGAGGAAGGAGAAGGAGAAGAAGGAGAAGATGATGATGACTCTGGGGTCCTTGGTATTCTCTCAGCTTGGTGGTTTTCTTACAGACGTTCATGACCCAACTAGGGAACATTGTCAGTGCTACAAGGGAGTGGGGTTTGCAGGGAGGAGAGGGGGGGAGGAGGAGGGGAGGAGGAGGAGGAGGGGAGGAGGAAAAGGACTGTGGGGGTCTTTGATGCTCTTTGAGCTTGGCTACTTTTTTTACAGATGTTTCATGACCCAACTAGGTAACATCATCAGTGCTAGAAGGGAATGGGGTCTGTGAAAAGGAGGAAGAGGAGGACTGTAGGGTCCTTGGTGGTCTCTGAACTTTCATTTTCTGACAGACATTCCATGACCCAACTAGGGAACATCATCAGTGCTAGAAAGGAATGGCTTTTGCTCCCTGTTTCTATACAGGTTGCTTCCCCTGTCAGTATAGGTGGGAATGTTGTTTATTTCTTGGTTGTCCTTATCTGATTATTTATTTATTTATTATTTATTAATTCGACTTATATGCCCCTCTCCAAAGGACTCGGGCGCTTACAGAATAAAATCACACAGCAATAAGTTAGATAAAACCAAATTAGACAATCAAGCCAAATTAACACTAAAATCAGAGCATTAAAACTCTAAAACCACCCCACCCCAGGGTCACAGCCCGGTTGGTTAAACAACCAGGTCTTCAGGTCGCACACGGAAAGTGCGGAGGTCAGGGGCCAGGCGGAGCTCCAGGGAAGTTGATTCCAGAGGTCAGGGGCCAACAGAGTAGGCCCGTCGTCAGGGGACCGCCAGCTGGCACTGTCCGCTGACGGGACCCCAAGGAGCCCTGTCTGTGAGACGCACAGGCGGTTAGTGTTCGATGTCGGCAACAGTCGCCCTTTAAATAATAGGGACCCATGTCATGAAGGACTTTGTATGTTAAAGTTAAAACCTTGAACCTCACCGAGCTAACCGGCAACCAATGCAGGCCGCGCAAGAGGGGCGACATGGGAGAACCGGGAACTCCCATCACCACCGCCACGATTTTGCACCAGCTGCAATCTCCGGATGGTGTGCAAGGGCAGTCCTAGATAGAGAGCGCTGCAGTAGTCGAGTCAATGGCAACAAGGGCATGAGTAACCATACGCAGGGCATGCGGTCCAGAAACGGGGGCTGGCGAACCAGCCGACCTGGGCAAAGCCCCCTGGTGACGGCTCCCACCTGCTCCTCCAACCGAGCCGCATCCAGGAGGACCCCCAGGTTCCTAGCCCTATCCACAGGGGCAGCACCACCCCTATGGTCAATGATGGACATTCCAAACTGGACGGTGCCGGTATGTACAGCCACTCAGTCTTGGCCGGGTTGAGTCGGCATATTTCCGCCCATCCAGATCCGCACGCATCCAGACAGCGAAGTCATCACGGAGAGGGCATCACTGATCTGGCCTGGGGTGGAGATATATAACTGTGTATCATCAGCATATTGATGATACCTCACCCCAAAACCACAATGATCTCACCCAGCGTTTCATGTAGATATTAAATAAAAGGGGAGAGAGAACCCCTGAGGGACCCCACAAGTGAGTGCCCTCGGGCCGCATCTCTGCCCCCTGCTAACATCGATTGCATCGCCCAAGTAGGAGGAGAGCCACCAAAAACAGTGCCCCCACCCCAAGGCGCCGCAAAGGATACCATGGTCGATGGTATCGAAAGCCGCTGAGAGGTCTAACAGGACCAGGACAGAGGAAAACCCCTGTCCCGCCCTCCAGAGATCATCCATCAGTGCTACCAATGCCGCCTCCATGCTGAAACCAGCCGAAGCCCGATTGGCACGGATCTAGGTAGTCCGCTTCATCCAGGAAAAGCGAAATTGTCTGGCCACCACACTTCAACAACCTTCAAAAAGCAAGGTTGGAGACTGGACGAAAGTTATCTAACACAGTCGGGTCCAGGGCAGGCTTCTTCAGGAGGGGTCTCACCACCGCCTCTTTCAGGGCGGAGGGGAAAACACCCTCCCTTAGCGGCTGCTGACCACTGCCCGATCCAACCGCAGGTGACCTCCCTGGCAGCATAAGACAGCCAGGAAGGGCACGGGTCCAACAAACATGTGGTGGAACTCAGCCGATAATCCCGCCCACTTCATCCTCGAAACAGGATCGAACTCATCCCAGAACACACTGGCCAGACTACCTGTATCCCGCTCCTCAGACCACTGCAAATCAGTGGACAACCCGCTCCGAATTCGAGTGATCTTATCCGACAGATAAGGGTTGTTTACTAAGAGATGGTAGAAGACGGTAATGGTTTACTGGGGCTAGGGAGTGAGCATCGTAGCCCAAACCAAGACCCAAAAAGCAAGAGAATTCCTGGAAGCTTGACCTTTAGACAAATTAACCATCAACTGGCACAGAGAGATAAACAACATCTACACACCGTCGAAAAGAGAGAATCCAAAAGCAAAAAAGGAAACAAAAGGACCCAAATACCTCCTTGCCAGCTGTCAACACCCAGATGAGCCGAGATTAACACCAAGGTTAACGCTAGACCAGCAAACAAGAAGTAAATACACCAATTAAGGAAGTAGGAACTACCAATTCAGACAAACAATCAAACAATAAACCACAGACTAATGAAGGAACCACAAAAGAACACTCCCACTACTAACGCTAACAGGGCGAGCCATTAGTACAGAAAGAGAGAGCAAACCCCACTTCCTCCTAGCACTGATGATATTACCTAGTTGGGTCATGAAACATCTGCAAGAAAAACACCAAGTTCAGAAACCACCAAGGACCCCACAGTCCTCCTCCTCCTCTTCACAAACCCCACTCCCTTCCACACTGATGATGTTACCTAGCTGGGTCATGAAACATCTGCAAGAAAGCAGCCAAGCTCAGAGACCACCAAGGACCACACAGTATTGTGTCTCTCTTTTACTTTTTTCTCTTCGGAACATTCTCATCTGCTCCAGCCTCTCTTCCCATGTCTTCCAAGTTCCTGGACCTGTCCGTCCCGTCTGGTAACGCGGCATAGATATTGATCTCTTGGGTGCAGCCGAAGCCTCAAAGCTGAAGCTGAGTTGGCACCAAAGAGATTTCCATGGGTTGAGCGTGCCTCCTCCTGCAAGGGAGTTCACCCCAATTTTAGAAGCCCAACGCCACCAAGACGCAGAAAGAACAGGTGGCTTCCTGGCCCAGGAAGAGTCTTCTCAGCAGCAGCCTCCGAGAAGGACCAAGTTGCCCCTGCCGATAAGGACAGGTTGGGACATCTTGAGGTTGGGAGGGAATCTTCCATCTGCTAGAGCAGGGTGTCCAACCTTGGCCACTTGAAGACTTGTGGACTTCAACTCCCGGAGGAGGAGGAGGAGGAGGAGGAAGAGGAGAGGGGGAAGAGGAGGAGGAGAAAGGATGAAGGAGGAGAAGGGATGGAAAGAGGAGGAGGAAAGGGGGGGAGGAGGAGGAGGAGGAGGAGGAGAGAGAAGACAAGGAGGGATGGAAAAGGAGGAGGAGGAAAAGGAGGAGGAGACAGGAGGAAGGAGGAGAAGGGATAGAAAGAGGAGGAGGAGGGGTGGAAAAGGAGGAGGAGAGGGGGAGAAGGAAGAGAAGAGAGAAGAGGAGAAGGGATGGAAAAGGAGGAGAGGGGGAGGAGGAGAAGGAGAAAGGAAGGAGGAGGAAGGATGGAAAAGGAGGAGGAAGAGTGTCAGAAAGTAGAACTTTCTGGTGTTGCTATGCAGTTTACAACCTTATACGGATTTGATAGGGAGATCAAATCCACCAATGACAGGGTGACACTAAGCGCCTTGCCCTGGCATTGCAAGACACGCCCCCTGCAGTATATAAGGGGCTGCCAACTGTCATTTCCCTCACGAGGTCCAAAACGAGATCTACAAACCACAACAGAGTGTTTTCTACCTGCGGTTTGTAATTCTAAAAGAGAGGGAAAGGAGAGAAAGAGATTTATATCTCTCAAAGAGGTTTCTTGGAGAGTTATTCTGAAGTATTGCTTAAAAGAGAATGTTCAGCATAGGCGAACGTTTCTCTTAAACATCTACCTCAGTTTCTGGAAGTAAAGGAGGAAACAAAAGAAAGCAATTCCTAGGCTAAAAGACTATTGACATTAATAACCTAAAGCTGAAAGGAACAAAAGAAGACTCTGTAAATAATATTCATAAACATTTATTAATTGTTCTGCTTGTTACAAATAAATACCTTTGTTTTGAAACAACTTGGGCTCAGTAATTATTTGGATAACTTTAGGCATAGACAAGGTTTTACGATCCAGAACTGTTAAGCAGTCATAGGACAGATTAACCAAAGTTCAAACATATTTAACAAAAGAGGAAGTGAGGAGAGGAGGAGGAGAGGAGAAGAGAGAGAAGAGGACGAGGAGGGATGGAAAAGGACAAAAGGGGGAAGAGGAGAAGGAGAAAGGAAGGTGGAGGAAGGATGGAAAGAGGAAGGAGTAGAGAGAAGAGGAGGGATGGAAAAGGAGGAGAAGGGGAAGGAGGAAGGAGGAGAGAAGAGGAGGAGGAGGGATGGAAAAGGGAGAGCAGAGGGGGAGGAGGAAATGGAGGAGGAGGAGAAACAAGAGGAGGAAGAGAAGGGATGGAAAAGGAGGAGGAGGAGGGAGAGAGGAAGAGGAGGAGGAGGAGAAGTAAAGGGGATGAGGGAAGAGAAGGGAAAGAGCTAGCAGGGGAATTCTGGGAGTTGAAGTCCACGAGACTTAAAGCCGCCGAGGTTGGCCACCCCTGTGCTAGAGTGTCAACCGAATGTCCGGCAACAACCCCATGGACCAACCACATGTAACATGACCCCCATTCCTCCTCCTCCTTCTCCTCTTGGCATCACTACCCTGTCTCTTCGCTTCTCCCAACAGGTGGCCGAGGTGGACCTCCCATGCGACCGGGATTTGGGACCCATCCTGATCATCCGCCTGCAGAAGGAACCGTATTCTTGTTTTCCCCAGAGCAGCTGGTACTGCACTACTGCCCAGGTGACTAGTCCTCAAGGAGAAGTCTTCCGCTTCCCCTGCTACCAGTGGCTTGAGGGTTACAATACGATCTCCGTCCGAGAAGGAACAGGTGAGTAGCTCCAGGAGGTTGGAAAGAGGAGACATCGGTCAGATCCACAAGTGATCTTCCGTGCTCACACAACCCCCCCTCCCAAATACAGGTAGTCCTGGACTTATGGCCACAATGGAGGCCAGAGGTTCTGTTGCTAAGGGAGGCAGTTGTTAAAAAGTGAGCTTTGCCCTGTTTTACGACCTTGCTTGACACGTTGACTCAACTACAGATCACCATCAGTGCCAGAAGTGATTGGGGCTTGCCACTCAGATAACGTACAAGTGGCTTGATGGTGATCGCCAGCATTGATGAGGTTCCCTAGCTGGGCCATGAAACGTCTGCAAGAAAACCACCAAGCTCAGAGAGCACCAAGGACCCCACAGTCCTCCTCTTCCTCTTCCTTCCTCTTCCTCCTCCCCCTCCTCCTTTCTGAAAAGCCCTCCTCCCTTCTGGCACTGATGATGTTACCTAGTCGGATCATGAAACGTCTGCAAGAAAGCAGTCGAACTCAGAGAGCACCAACAATCCCACAATCCTCCTCCTTCTCCAGGCATGGGATTCAGCCAGTTTGGGCCGGTTCATGAAAACCGGATGTTAAATTTACATCTGGTTCACCAAACCAGTAGTTGAACTGACCGGCTGGCCCCTCCCACCCTGCCCCTGCCAGGAGTCTCCACGCGGCCCGTTTTGGATGCAGGTAAGTGCAGGGTCCGCGCGGAGGCTCTGGGAGGGTGAAAAACGGGCTGGACCGGGAGTTCCGGAAGTCTGGAAATGGGCCTGTTTCCAGGCTTCTGGAGGGTCTCTGGAGCCCAGGGGGAGGCCATTTTCGCCCTCCCAGCGGCCCAAGGGAAGCCTCAGAAGCCTGGGGAAGGCACAAAACAGTCTTCCTGGAAGTTCCGGTAGGCCACTCCCACCATGGCCACACCCACCCAGCAACCGGGCAGAGAGCTGGTTGTTGAGATTTTTTGAATCACGTCCCTGCCCTCCTCCCTTCTCTTCTAGCACTGATGACGTTACCTAGTTGGGTCATGATACGTCTGCAAGCTCAGAGAGCACCAAGGAGCCCCCAATTCAACCCTGATGTCAACTCATAAAACATTCCTAGGCCTGTTTTAGTAGTTGCCATAATAAAAAAACAAAGGGGGGGGGATGGAAATCTGGAAGAGCAGTTTGAAAGCAAAAGTACATTCCAACTGTTTATCTTTAAAAGATTTTATCTAAACTACCAGAGCTTTTGCCCAGGAATATATTTAATTGGAGAAGGTGATTGATAACCCCCAGCCCGTGAAAGTGCTTAATTGGAGAATTTGATTTATGACACACCCAGGGGGGGAGTGTGGGAAACAGGATCACAGGTGACGTGTAAATGACGTATGCCAGAGTTCGCTTCATACAGGGCAGTGCCAATATGTCGCCTCTAATGAATCCTTTGAAGTTTCTTGAAGCTTGGCTCGAGAACCATGATTTAATTAGGGCGATTGTTGGAATCCTGACAGCAAGCCAACTCTCATAATTAAACAAAAGGGGCAGGGCAGGAGGCCTGACACCTGAACTACAAAACATCCTCTCCCACAAATCCTCCCATATCCTGCCTTTGCCTGCTTCTCCCGTTATCCTGACTCCTAGGAAGGAAACCAAAAAGCCTCCCTCCGCCTACAGGGGCCCCTTCCTTCTCCTTTCAATAAATCTTGCTAAAGAAAACTCCATGAGAATTTGGCTCCCGGCCAAGAAGACGAGAAAAGGAGAAAAAAACTTCTTCTTCCTTCTGATTCTTTTTCCTTCCTTTTTCATTGACAGCTCACATACCTTCAGATGATACCCACACTCTCCAGCGCAGGCATCGTCAGGACGAGCTGCAAATACAGCAGAGAAAATATGGGTGAGTCAGGAAGAAGACAGGAGTGGAAGTCCACCCCATCTTAAAGCATGGTGGGTGGGGAATTCTGGGAGTTGAAGTCCACCAATCTCAAAAAATGAAGGCTGGGGAATTCTGGGAGTGGAAGTCCACCCATCTTAAAGCATGAAGGCTGGGGAATTCTGGGAGTGGAAGTTCATACTTCTTAAAACATGAAGGCTGGGGAATTCTGGGAGTGGAAGTCCACCCATCTTAAATGCTGGCTGGGGAATTCTGGGAGTGGAAGTTCATTCTTAAAACATGAAGGCTGGGGAATTCTGGGAGTGGAAGGCCACCCATCTTAAAGAATGCTAGCTGGGGAATTCTGGGAGTGGAAGTCCACCCATCTTAAATGCTGGCTGGGGAATTCTGGGAGTGGAAGTTCATACTTCTTAAAACATGAAGGCTGGGGAATTCTGGGAGTGGAAGGCCACCCATCTTAAAGAATGCTAGCTGGGAATTCTGGAGTGGAAGTCCACCCATCTTAAATGCTGGCTGGGGAATTCTGGGAGTAGAAGTTCATACTTCTTAAAACATGAAGGCTGGGGAATTCTGGGCATTGAAATCCACACATCTTCAAGTTACCAAGGTTGAGAAGCCCTCTACTAGATTCTCGGGAGTTTACAAATACAATGCAAATAATACAAACACAGGACAATTTCCCTGCACAGGTGGAAGGAATACCTGCCAGAGGTACCCTGGTGTGCCGACATTGACACCACGAATACGATTGAGTACAACATTAAATACTCCTTTCCTAAGTCAACAGCCTTTTTCGGACGGGGGTCGACTGCGTAAGTATTGGGAACCAGGTTTTCACTAGCCAGGGACCCCTGGGCTGGGTAGCCAAGCAGGGTTAGGCCTGCTGGAGAGCAGGAGGGGAGAACACTAAGAGATGCCAGGGCTGGTTAGAGAGGGGAGGGAGCCTTCTGGAGAAGGCAAAACACAGCACATCAGTGTTACCTCTCCATGCAGCCTCTAAAAATTGAACCCAACTTGGGGGCTATGAGACAGAGATTATAGATGTATAAATAGGATATAGATGACATAGACTTCACCCCTTTCCCAAGAGGTCTGTAGGGGGCGTGCATAGGCACACCAACGTGCCTACTGTACCTGTCCTATTGTTTCTTTTTATTTCTCTTATAGGTATCCGTTTCATGTATTCGTAACCATGCTTATACATATCTGTTATCTTATAATCACTTGACAAACTAAATAAAATAAAATAGATAGATAGATAGATAGATAGATGGATGGATAGATAGATAGATAGATAGATAGATAGATAGATAGATAGATAGATAGATAGATAGATGATG
>SOZL01001619.1:60431-78225 GCA_009733165.1 Naja naja | reverse complement strand
TAAATTTGCATTAATTTGCATTAATTTGCATTAATTATAAAATTAACAAAATAATATGAAACTCATATCCTGGCGAAATAGCCACATGGCCTTGGGGGAGGGGAAGGTGGAGCCATGGGATCCTTAGGGGAAACCCAAAAGTGGGAAGGCAAAGGGAAAGGAGCAGCAATGAAGCCACGGAGACCCCAGATCTTCCTCCTGTCCCCTTCCCATCACTGGAAATACCTGCCTCCCTCCCAGAGTTCAGCCGTCTGAGCAGAATCCGCCTTGAACCCAGGACTCAGAAGGGCTCCCCCTCACTTCTCAGAGAATTTCACGGGGATTATCCCAAGATTGCTTCATTTCAGCAACCCAGTTAGGGCCCTGAAACCATCATTGACGGACGCTTTCCATTGGACCAGATTTCCTCTGAATCTCACCCTTCACTCCCTCCCAAAAAGCTGCTCTGAAACCTGTCCTCCTCTGGGGCTGATCCTGCACTTTGTCAGGTAGAAATGCCCCTCAGCCAGCTTGGGAGGGATTGTGATCCTGGCTACTCAACTCTTTCCATGATCAGGGACTCTCAACGGAAAGGCCTAAATCAGAGTTAGTTCCTCAGACTCAGCCATTTGGACTTCAATTCCCAGAATTCAGCAGCTTAGAACTAAGGAGAAATTTCCTGGCAGTTGGAACAATTAATCAGTGAAACAACTCGCCTCTAGAAGCTGTGAATGCTCCAACACTGGAAGTTTTAAAAGATGTTGGATAACCATTTGTCTGAAGTGTAGGGTTTCCTGCCTAAGCAGAGGGTTGGACTAGAAGACCTCCAAGGTCCCTTCCAACTCTGTTATTCTATTCTATTCTATTCTATTCTATTCTATTCTATTCTATTCTATTCTATTCTACTTCCCTCACCCTATAGAAACCCAGGGGCCTCTCCACCCTGCCCCACTGGGGATGATTGGGAGTTCCTGCTGAAAACTCCCATATTGGGGGGCTAGCTGGGGTCCTCTCCCCAAACTCATCCTCTGTGGGGAGGGTCCTGTCACCTTTAAGGCCCTCTGGTGAACCAAAGATTAAACACAGAAAATTATTTCAGGTTCCATCATGCAAACTCCTGACTGAGGATCATCAGAGTTTTTCCAGCCCTTCCTGGAGGACCGGCTCAATTCACAAGACATAAAACTTTACTAACAACGAGGGAAAAATCACATTAAGTCACTGTTTAGTTTTAAATTGGTTAAAAGAATCAAAAGAAAAGAAAATGAATAAAATGCTGCTGGGAAATCAATTAACCAGGAAAATCCTCAAGGCCCCTTTTTGGTCTCCATTCTGAAAGCTCTTCAGATCAGAAATTCTTCCAGGGCACCAAAGATTTTAAAGATCATTTTCACGATCGTTCATGGGATTTATTTGGGCAGAACCTGGGTCTGCATACAAAAGGGCAGGACCTCCAAAGCCCAGAGACATAAATACAGGTAGTCCTCGACTTATGACCATAATTGAGCCCGTATTGTTTGTTGCTATGTGAGACATTTGTTGAGTGAGTTTTTTTGCTCCATTTTACAAATGTTCTTCCCTCAGTTGTTAAATGATTCATTGCAGTTGTTAAATGAATAACTTGGTTGTCAAGTGAATCTGGCTTCTCCATGGACTTTGCTTGTCAGAACGCTGCAAAAGGGGCTCACGTGATAGAGGGCGACTGCGACCGTCATAAATATGAACCAGTTGCCCAGCATCCAAATCTCGGTCACGTGACAATGAGGATGCTAAAATGGTCATAAGTGTGAAAAATGGTCATGCTGTCACTTTTTTCAATGACATTGCAACTTTGGTCACTAAATGAACTGTTGTAAGTCGAGGACTACCTGTAGTCCCACTGCCCATTCCCTCCAGTCCGGCCTCCCAGTCCTTCCCAGTCCAAGGCAAAGGCCTGGGCCTCCTTCTTCCTGCTCCTCCCCACAATCCCAGGGGCTTCTCAGAGCTTTTCGGGAGCGGGATCCCCAGATCCAGTTCCTGCTCTGGGGAGATTTCAGAATCCAAAAGGGATCAGAGCTTTTCCCCAACAGAAGAAGGGGGGATCGGACTCTCCGTGATCCAGAACTGGCTTCTTTCCCTTGTGGGGCTGAGCAGTGAGGATGAAGTCCGAAGTCTGCCGGAGAGGAGAAATGTGTGAATGTAACGCACGTTGGGCCTCCTCACAGTCACGAATCCTCCTCAAGCCAGAAATGACACGTGTGACTACAACACAGGTTTGGCATCCTCACAATGGTGAATGTGCCATTGTCAGGAAAGGCTGGTGATAGGCTGATCTCCTGGGGGAGGGGGGTTTAAATTTTAAATGGTATTCTGGGGTCTTAACTTAAATTAGACTTGTTACTGTTTAATACTATTTTAAATTAATTTATTGTTGTGTTTTGGTTTTAATTGTGAGCCGCCCCGAGTCCTCGGAGATGGGGTGGCATACAAGTCTAAATAATAACTAACTAACTAACTAACTAACTAACTAACTAACTAACTAACTAAATAAATACACATACACATACACATACACATACAAATACACATACAAATACACATACACATACAAATACACATACAAATACACATAGTGGCTCAGGCTGTTAAATGCCTGCTCTTAAGATCCAGCTGTCTACAATTACTGTAGGCTCGAATCCCACCAGGCTCAAGGTTGACTCAGCCTTCCATCCTCTCTAGGTAGGTAAATTGAGGACCCAAGATTGTTGGGGGCAATTAGCTGACTTTGTAAAAATGCCGCTTAGTAATAAGCAGGCATATACAATGGAATGAAGGCTATTGCTGAGCGCATTGGGTTGTGCTCCAAAAATTGTAAGCCGCCCTGAGTCTTCGGAGAAGGGCGGCATATAAATGCAATTTAAAAAAAATACACATACACATACAAATACACATACAAAAACACGTACACATACACATACACATACAAATACATATACACATACAAATACAAACACACATACAAATACAAATACACGTACAAATACAAATACACATACACATACAATTACAAATACTCATACAAATACACATACACATACACACACAGATACAGATACACATACACATACAAATATAAATATAAAGGAAGAGCGGCCTTATAACGGCAGGAGGTAAGGACATTAATATCTGGACCCGTACCAATCGGGCTTCAGGTCCGGGTACAGCACGGAGACGGCATTGGTCGCGCTGATAGATGATCTCTGGAGGGCACAGGACAGGGGTCATTCCTCTGTCCTGGTCCTGTTAGATCTCTCGGCAGCTTTCGATACCATCGCCCATTGTATCCTACTCCAGCACCTCAAGGGGTTGGGAGTGGGGGGCACCGTTTTGCGGTGGTTCTCCTCCTACCTCCCGGGCCAGACACAGATGGTGTTGGCAGGGGGGGCAGAGATCGACTCCAAGGCCCCTCCTTTGTGGGGTGCCTCAGGGCTCGGCACTCTTGCGCCTCCCGTTCAACATCGCTTTGAAGCTGCTGGGCGAGATCATCCATGGTTTTGGGGTGAGGTAGCATCCGTATGCCGACGATAGCCAGCTTTTCATGTCCACCCCGAACCAACCCGGTGACGCCCTCGAGGTGACGTCCGGGTGCCCGGAGACAGTGTGGGTCTGGATGGGGAGGAACAGGCTCTGGCTCAACCCGGCGAAGACCGAGTGGCTGTATGTACCGGCATCTCAAATCGTCCAGGAGATTCCATCTTTGGCTATGGGCGGAGAGGTGCTGCCCCCATCGATAAGGGTGCGTGCAACTTGGGCGTCCTCCTGGATGCACGGCTCAGTTTGGAGGAGGTTGGAGCCGTGGCGGGGCGTTGGCCAGCTTTGCCTGGTGCGCCAGTTGCGGCCCCTACCTGGACCGAGATGCCCTACGGACAGTCGCTCATGCGCCGTGGTCTCCCGTCTGGACTACTGCAATGCTCTGTACATGGGGCTGCCTTTGAGGACCACCCGGAGGCTTCCACTGGTCCAGAATGCTGTGGCACAGGTTGTGACAGGAGTGTCCCGATACTCCCATGTTACACCCCTCCTGCATGAGCCACACTGGTGACCGGTTGCCCTCCGGGTGAGATTAAAGGTGCTGGGGTTGACCTATAAAGCCCTTCATGACTTAGGAACTGGGGTATCAACGGGAGACCCTGCTGCCAGCGGCGGCATCCCATCGTCCTGTGCGCTCTCACAGACAGGGCCCCCTCGGAGTGCCGTCGGCTAGACAACGTCGGCCATCAACCTCTAGGTGTAGGGCCTTCTCGGTGGGAGCGCCCGCCCTACGAAACCAACTCCCCCTGGAGCTTTGGGTGGGCCCCCCGACCTCCGCTCTTCCCGCTGGGGCCTAAAAGCATGGCTGTGCCAACTCACTGACCTGGACTGAGTGGGGTGTGTGTGGGGGGGGAGTTTTAATGACTGCTTTGAGTGCTTGAGACTGTAATTGGGTTTCTTATTGGATTTAATATCTTTTTAATGGTTATATTTGCATTGTTTTTATTGCACGCCACCCCGAGTCCTTAGGGAGATGGGGCAGCTTAGAGAGCCAATAAATAAATAAGTAAGTAAGTAAGTAAGTAAGTAAGTAAGTAAATCAGTCAGTCAGTCAGTCAGTAAGTAAGTAAATAAATCAATGAATCAATAAGTAAGTAAATCAATAAATCAATAAATCAATAAGTAAGTAAATCAATCAATCAATCAATCAATCAATCAATAAATAAGTAAGCAAGTAAGTAAATCAATCAATCAATCAATCAATAAGTCAGTATAAGTAAATCAATCAATCAGTCAGTCAGTCAGTAAGTAAATCAATAAATCAATCAATAAGTAAATCAATCAATAAATAAATAAGTAAATAAATCAATAAATCAATAAATGAACAAAATAAATAAGTAAATAAACAAATCAGTCGATCAGTCAGTCAGTCAGTCAGTCAGTAATTAAGTAAGTAAATAAATCAATAAATCAATAAGTAAGTATAAGTAAATCAATCAATCAGTCAGACAGTCAGTAAGTAAATAAATCAATAAATCAATAAATGAATAAATAAGTAAGTAAATAAATAAATAAATCACAGTCGATCCGTCAGTCAGGCAGTCAGTCAGTCAGTAATTAAGTAAGTAAATCAATAAATCAGTAAGTAAGTAAGTAAATCAATCTATCCATCAGTCAGTCAGTCAGTCAGTAAGTAAATCAATAAATGAATAAATAAGTAAGCAAGTAAATAAATGAATAAATGAATAAATAAATAAGTCAGTATACGTAAATCAATCCGTCAATCAGTCAGTCAGTCAGTAAGTAAATAAACCAATAAATCAATAAATGAATAAAGTAATTAAATAAATAAATAAATCACAGTCGATCAGTCAGTCAGTCAGTCAGTCAGTCAGTCAGTAATTAAGTAAGTAAATCAATAAATCAATAAGTAAGTAAGTAAATCAATCTATCAATCAGTCAGACAGTCAGTCAGTCAGTAAGTAAATCAATAAATGAATAAATAAGTAAGTAAATAAATGAATAAATGAATAAATAAATAAATAAGTCAGTATACGTAAATCAATCCGTCAATCAATCAGTCAGTCAGTCAGTAAGTAAATAAATCAATAAATCAATCAATAAGTAAATAAATAAGTAAGTAAATAAATAAGTCAGTCAGTCAGTCAGTCGGTAAGTAAATCAATAAATCAATAAATAAGCAAGTAAGTAAATCAATCAGTCAATCAGTCAAACAGACAGACAGTCAGTAAGTAAACCAATAAATCAATAAGTAAGTAAGTAAATAAATAAATAAATAAATAAATAAGTATAAGTAAATCAATCAGTCAGTCAGTCAGTAAGCAAATAAATCAATAAATCAATAAATGAATAAATAAGTAAGTAAATAAATAAATAAATCACAGTCGATCAGTCAGTCAGTCAGTCAGTCAGTAATTAAGTAAGTAAGTAAATCAATAAATCAATAAGCAAATCAATCAATCAATCAGTCAGACAGTTAGTCAGTCAGTAAGTAAATCAATAAATGAATAAATAAGTAAGTAAGTAAATAAATAAATCAATAAATGAATAAATAAATAAGTAAGTAAGTAAGTAAGTAAGTAAGTAAGTAAGTAAGTATAAATAATCACGATCAGGGCACCATTACAGAATTTCAGGATCAAAGGGTGAGAAGGGACCTCCAAGGTCATCTATTACAACCCCCCCTTCCTTCCTTCCTTCCTTCCTTCCTTCCTTCCTTCCTTCCTTCCTTCCTTCCTTCCTTTCCTTCCTTCCTCCCTCCCTCCTTCCTTCCCTCCCTCCCTCCTCCTTCCTTCCTTTCTTTTTTCTATTCCTTCTTCCCCTTAGAATCACAGTGGGAAGGCTTGGAGGTCATCTAGTCTGACCTCTTCTCAGGCAGAGACTCTTACGGAATCAGAGTGAGAGGGAGACTTCTGAGGTCATCTAGTCTGACCCCCTATTCAAGCAGGAGACCTTGACAGAATCAGAGTGGGAAGGGACTTGGAGGTCATCTAGTCTGACCCCTTCTCAAGCAGGAGACCTTGACAGAATCAGAGTGGGAAGGGATTTCGGAGGTCATCTAGTCTGACCCCCTTCTCAAGCAGGAGACCTTGACAGAATCAGAGTGGGAAGGCACCTCAGAGGTCTTCTAGTCAGACCCTCTGCTCAAAGAGGAGAATCTCACAGAATCACAGTCAGGAGAGAGCTGGAAGGGACCCCGGAGGTCATCTAGTCTGACCCCTTCTCAAGCAGGAGACCTTGACAGAATTAGAGTGGGAAGGTACCTCAGAGGTCATCTAGTCTGACCCTTCTCAAGCAGGAGACCTTGTCAGAGTGGGAAGGGACTTGGAGGTCATCTAGTCTGACCCCTTCTGATGCAGGAGACCTTGACAGAATCAGAGTGGGAAGGCACCTCAGAGGTCTTCTAGTCAGACCCCCTGCTCAAAGAGGACACTCTCACAGAATCACAGGCAGGAGAGAGCTGGAAGGGACCCCGGAGGTCATCTAGTCTGACCCCCTTTTCAAGCATGAGACCTTGACAGAATCAGAGTGGGAAGGTACCGTGAGGTCATCTAGTCTGACCCCTTCTGATGCAGGAGACCTTGACAGAATCAGAGTGGGAAGGTACCGTGGAGGTCATCTAGTCTGACCCCCCTTCTCAAGCAGGAGACCTTGACAGAATCAGAGTGGGAAGGCACCTTGGAGGTCATCTAGTCTGACCCTCTTCTCAGGCAGAGAGACTCTTACAGAATCAGAGTGGAAGGGATTGAGGTCATCTAGTCTGACCCCCTTCTGATGCAGGAGACCTGGACAGAATCAGAGTGGGAAGGTACCTTGGAGGTCATCTAGTCTGACCCTCTTCAGGCAGAGACCCCACCGAATCAGAGTGGAAGGCACCTCAGAGGTCTTCTAGTCAGACCCCCTGCTCAAAGAGGAGTCTCTCACAGAATCACAGTCAGGAAAGAGCTGGAAGGGAGCCCGGAGGTCATCTAGTCTGACCCCCATTTCAAGCACGAGACCTTGACAGAATCAGAGTGGGAAGGTACCGTGGAGGTCATCTAGTCTGACCCCCTTCTGATGCAGGGGACCTTGACAGAATCAGAGTGGGAAGGGACTTTGGAGGTCATCTAGTCTGACCCCTATTCAAGCAGGAGACCTTACCGAATCAGAGTTGGAAGGCACCTCAGAGGTCTTCTAGTCAGACCCCCTGCTTAAAGAGGAGTCTCTCACAGAATCACAGTCAGGAAAGAGCTGGAAAGGAGCCTGGAGGTCATCTAGTCTGACTCCCATTTCAAGCAGGAGACCTTGACAGAATGAGAGTGGGAAGCTACCGTGGAGGTCATCTAGTCTGACCCCTTCTCAAGCAGGAGACCTTGACAGAATCAGAGTGGGAAGGCACCTTGGAGGTCATCTAGTCTGACCCCTTCTGATGCAGGAGACGTTGACAGAATCAGAGTGGGAAGGGACTTCAGAGGTCATCTAGTCTGACCCCCTATTCAAGCAGGAGACCCTGAATCAGAGTGGGAAGGCACCTCAGAGGTCTCTAGTCAGACCCCTGCTCAAAGAGGAGACTCTCACAGAATCACAGTCAGGAGAGAGCTGGAAGGGACCCCGGAGGTCAACTAGTCTGACCCCTTCCCAAGCAGGAGACCTTGACAGAATCAGAGTGGGAAGGCACCTTGGAGGTCATCTAGTCTGACCCCTTCTGATGCAGGAGACCTTGACAGAATCAGAGTGGGAAGGCACCTTGGAGGTCATCTAGTCTGACCCTCTTCTCAGGCAGAGACTCTTACAAATCAGAGTGGGAAGGGATTTGGAGGTCATCTAGTCTGACCCCTTCTGATGAAGGAGACCTTGACAGAATCAGAGTGGGAAGGGACTTCGGAGGTCATCTAGTCTGACCCCTATTCAAGCAGGAGACCCTTACCGAATCAGAGTGGGAAGGCACCTCAGAGGTCTTCTAGTCAGACCCCCTGCTCAAAGAGGAGACTCTCACAGAATCACAGTCAGGAGAGAGCTGGAAGGGACCCCGGAGGTCATCTAGTCTGACCCCCTTTTCAAGCACGAGACCTTGACAGAATCAGAGTGGGAAGGTACCGTGGAGGTCATCTAGCCTGACCCCCTTCTCAAGCAGGAGACCTTGACAGAATCAGAGTGGGTAGGTACCGTGGAGGTCATCTAGTCTGACCGCCTTCTGATTCAGGAGACCTTGACAGAATCAGAGTGGGAAGGCACCTTGGAGGTCATCTAGCCTGACCCCCTTCTCAAGCAGGAGACCTTGACAGAATCAGAGTGGGAAGGCACCTTGGAGGTCATCTAGTCTGACCCCCTTCTGATGCAGGAGACCTTGACAGAATTAGAGTGGGAAGGCACCTCAGAGGTCTTCTAGTCAGACCCCCTGCTCAAAGAGGCGACTCTCACAGAATCACAGTCAGGAGAGAGCTGGAAGGGACCCCGGAGGTCATCTAGTCTGACCCCCTTTTCAAGCACGAGACCTTGACAGAATCAGAGTGGGAAGCTACCGTGGAGGTCATCTAGTCTGACCCCCTTCTGATGCAGGAGACCTTGACAGAATCAGAGTGGGAAGACACCTTGGAGGTCATCTAGTCTGACCCTCTTCTCAGGCAGAGACTCTTATCGAATCAGAGTGGGAAGGGATTTCGGAGGTCATCTAGTCTGACCCCCTTCTCAAGCAGGAGGCCTTGACAGAATTAGAGTGGGAAGGTACCTCAGAGGTCATCTAGTCTGACCTCCTTCTGATGCAGGAGACCTTGACAGAATCAGAGTGGGAAGGCACCTTGGAGGTCATCTAGTCTGACCCACTTCTCAGGCAGAGACTCTTACCGAATCAGAGTGGGAAGGGATTTCGGAGGTCATCTAGTCTGACCCCCTTCTCAAGCAGGGGACCTTGACAGAATTAGAGTGAGAAGGTACCTCAGAGGTCATCTAGTCTGACCCCCTTCTGAGGCAGGAGACCTTGACAGAATCAGAGTGGGAAGGGACTTTCGAGGTCATCTAGTCTGACCCCCTATTCAAGCAGGAGGCCCTTACCGAATCAGAGTGGGAAGGCACCTCAGAGGTCATCTAGTCTGACCCCCTATTCAAGCAGGAGACCCTTACCGAATCAGAGTGGGAAGGGATTTCGGAGGTCATCTAGTCTGACCCCCTTCTCAAGCAGGGGACCTTGACAGAATTAGAGTGAGAAGGTACCTCAGAGGTCATCTAGTCTGACCCCCTTCTGATGCAGGAGACCTTGACAGAATCAGAGTGGGAAGGGACTTTGGAGGTCATCTAGTCTGACCCCCTATTCAAGCAGGAGACCCTTACCGAATCAGAGTGGGAAGGCACCTCAGAGGTCTTCTAGTCAGACCCCCTGCTCAAAGAGGAGACTCTCACAGAATCACAGTAAGGAGAGAGCTGGAAGGGACCTCAGAAATCATCTAGTCTGACCCCCTTTTCTGAAACAGAAACCAAGAAGAATAAGAGAGAGGCGAGGAGAATATGCGTTTTTATCCAGAGAATTATTGAAGAGAGGAATAAATTATAGATGGCTAATACCAGAAGGCCTCTTGTTTGTCTGGCGGGAACAAAGACATAGAATCGACACAGTGGAGAAGGCAGAATCATGCCTTCATTTTTCAGAGGAAAAGAGGGAAACGGAGGACATGAAGAATTGATTGTGGAACTTCCAAAGTAAAGTGCAATGATAAGTGAAGAAGAAGAACAACTTGGAGCAGTAGGCGGTCTACCTAGAGAACAAAAAGAAGTTAGAACGAATAGAGCAAAACAACCTGTATATAAGACTTAAAATGGAAGGGAAAAAATTGATTTCAATGAATATAAATGGACTCAATTCAATTGCCAAAAGAAGGAAAATGTTTCATAAATTAGAGAAATTAAAATTTGATATAATTTGTCTGCAAGAGGTCCATATTAAAAAGCAAAATGAATATGTATTAAGGCAAAGAAAGTTAGGAAAGCTATTTACATCACTGGCGCAATGTAAAAAAAGAGGAGTGGCTTTATATATTAAAGATACAATTACTGCAGAATTGATTTATACAGATGAAGATGGGAGGATTTTAATGGTGGAGATAATAGACAACAACACTAAAATGCTCCTGATAGCAATATATGCACCAAGTGAGAATCAAGAAGAATTCTATAAGAAATTATACCAAAAAGTGATTGAATTAGACTATGCAAATATTTTTCTGATGGGAGATTTTAATGGGATAATTAATGACCAGCTTGATTACAAATCTGAAAGAACCAAAAAGAAAACTAGAAAAAAGCTACCCAAGTCCTTCTTTCAAATGATAGAAGAAATGAATATTAAAGATATATGGAGAGAGAGGAATACTGGAAATAAAGAATTTACTTTTTATTCAAACAGACATGAATCATGGTCAAGAATAGATATGGTATGGGCATCTGCAGACATGCTCTCCGATATACAGAAAATTCAAATTGAAAGTGGGACCTGGGTGGATCACAATCCATTGATAGTTTATTTATTTATTTATTTATTTGAACTTATATGCCGCCCCATCTCCGAAGACTCGGGGCGGCTTACAACTAAAACAGGAACAATAAATACTTAAAAAACGATTAAATTAAATTATAAGTTCAAACATTATAAAAACCTTAAAACCATCCCTCCCCCAAGGGGGTCACAGCCCGGGTTGGTCAAACAACCAGGTCTTTAACTCACGGCGAAAGGTGCGGAGATCAGGGGCCAGGCGGAGCCCCAGAGGCAGTTGGTTCCAGAGGTCAGGGGTCGCGACAGAAAAGGCTCGTCGTCGGGGAACCGCCAGCCGGCATTGGCCCGCCGACGGGACCCCGAGGAGTCCTTGCCTATGAGCTCGCACAAGGCGACCGGTATTTGATATTGGAAGAAGATGCTCCCTTAAGTATTGAGGACCCATGTCATGAAGGACTTTGTATGTTAACACAAAACCTTGAATCTCACCGAGCGCAACCGGTAACCAATGAAGGCCGAGGGAGGGGGGTCGATGGGAGAACGGGTAACTCCCATCACCACCCGCGCCGCCGCATTTTGCACCAGCTGCAATCTCCGGATGGTATGCAAGGGCAGTCCCAAATAGAGAGCGCTGCAGTAGTCGAGCCTAGAGGTAACAAGGGCATGAGTGACCGCGCAGGGCGTCCCGGTCCAGAAAAGGGCGAAGTTGTCGAACAAGGCGGAGCTGGGCAAAGGCCCCTGGCAACGGCCCCCACCTGATCCTCCAACCGGAGCCGTACATCCAGGAGGACCCCAGATTCGCGCCCTATCCACAGGGGGTAACACCTCCCCCTATGGCCAAAGATGGATAATCTAAACTGGGCCGGGACGCCGATATGCACAGCCACTCAGTCTTGGCCGGGTTGAGTCGAAGCATGTTCCCGCCATCCAGTTCCGTACGCATCCAAACACCGAGTCATCAGGGAGAGGGCATCACTGATCTGGTCTGGGGTGGAAATGTACAGCTGAGTATCATCAGCGTACTGATGGAATTTCACCCCAAAACCACGGATGATCTCACCCAACGGCTTCATGTAGATGTTAAACAAAAGGGGGGAAAGGACCGACCCCTGAGGGACCCCACAAGAGAGCACCCTCGAGGTAGACCTCTGCCCCCCCGCCAACACAGATTTCAACCGCCCCGAGAGGCAAGAGGAGAGCCACCGAAGAACGGTGCCCCCCACTCCCAACCCCTCAAGACGACGCAAAAGGATACCATGGTCGATGGTATCGAAAGCCGCTGAGAGATCTAATAGGACCAGGACAGAGGAAAAACCCCTATCCCGAGCCCTCCAGAGATCATCCATCAGCGCGACCAATGCCGTCTCCGTGCTGTACCCGGGTCGGAAGCCCGATTGATACGGATCTAGGTAGTCCGCTTCATCCAGGAAAAGCGGAACCTGGAAAGGACAGAGGAGAAGATCTAGATGGACATTAAATAATATGATCTTGAAAGAAGAAGAATTTAAAAAGAGAATTGAGACAGAACTTTTTTTTTTTTCAAGGAAAACAGAAAAGAAGATACATCACTACAAACTCGCTGGGATGCGATGAAGGCTTATACAAGAGGTTTGATAATTGACTATATAAGGAAAAGAAATATTAAACGGAAGAAGACACTCAAAATATTGGAAAATGATTTCATGAAATTGGAAAAAGAACTACAACAATCACCGCAAGGGAAAGATATTAAAAGGAAAATGGATGTGATTAAACATAAAATGGCTTTAATGGACAAGGAAGAAATTGCTCAAAAGATTAAAGGCGCTAAACAAAATTACTTTGAAAATGGTAATAAGCCAGGAAGGTGGTTAGCGTATAAAATTAGAAAGGAAAGAGAAATAAAGAAAATTAGTCAATTAATAGATGGAAAAGGGAATATACAGCATGGGAACGATGAAAAGAAAAAAATCATTCGAGATTACTATGAAAAAGTGTACTCTCAAGAAGATATTCTAGAAGAAAGAATTGAACAGTATCTACAAAAGACAAGACTACCCCAGATACCTGAAGACATTGAGACAATGTTAGAAGGGAACATAACTGTTAAGTTTGCATGAAGAGTCAGACACGAGGAGTTCCAGCAAAGAGTTTATTAAGTGACTACAGCTCGAATGGACCCGTCCTGGCTTAGCTACGGCTGCCTCTTATAGCCTGCAGCCGTGGTTGCCAGCCAATGGGAGTGCAGGGTTTCTTCCCGCACTATTTAAACCAACACCATTTGACATTTTACAAGAACAGTTCAAATAAACCAATAACATTCAAACCTACATACATAACACCCCTCCCCACTAGGTTCAGTCCATACCAAACCCCAACCTATCTAATGTATTCCTTTAAATAGGTGGGGCTCTTACGGTGTTGAGACCTTCGTGGTTCAGAAGTTTTAACGTTCTCACCCAGTGAGAGGGGAAATGTGTCTGCTGACATTTCCCTGTTGGGACTTCCCATGAAAGGAGACCCTGTTAGACTGTCAGAATCTGGTCTCTCCTCCCAACCCATCTCCATTCCAATGTCAGCACCCAAGTCAGGTAGTGATGTGCAATCTTCCACTTCTAAGGATGGATCTTGGCATTGTGACAAGGTTCAGGATGGTTCCTGTCGCAATGGCTCGTTACACGTGGGGTTGATTCCTGTTTGTTGATTTTCCTCCTGTTCCCCCACTTCCCCCCTAGAAGAGACATCAGGTGAGGGACCCAGAGAGAGACAGGGCATGTTCCTGAGGGAACCTGGATCTAAGTTGGTCAATGTGCCTGCTCCAGAGGAGGCCATCCTCTGTTTGTACCCTGTAAGAACGAGGGCCAGTGATGTGAGTTATTTCAGCAGGAATCCACAAAGGTAAACCTATAAGGTTCCTAGCATATACAAAATCTCCCACACTAAAAGAACGAACTTTGGAAGTGGAATCCAGTGGCGGTGCGTAAGTGGGATGAAGGCGTTCAAGGGAAGACCTAAGTTTCCTACCCATCAACAACTCTGCTGGGGACAAGTTATTTGATGGGCTAGGAGTGATGTGTTGAACACTAAGAAGTTTTTCAAGCTTCTCAGTGATATCCCCAGGACCCAGCTGCTGAAGCTCTCTTTGGTAAAGCGCACATGCGTTCAGCACGGCCATTGGTCGAAGGGTGCCCAGGGCAGTGAGGGCATGTCTGATACCCTGTTGAGCTAGAAAGGATTCAAAAATGTTAGATGTGAATTGAGGGCCATTGTCAGAAACAAGGACATCTGGTAACCCATGGGTTACAAAAATTTTCTGAGCTGCTTGATGACAGCCTCAGTTGTAGTGGATGTCATGGGAATTACCTCTAGGCATTTGGAATATGCATCTACTATAACTAGAAAAGTGTGCCCTCTTGTAGGGCCCTGGAAATCAATGTGGATTCTAGACCATGGGCCCCTAGGACATTCCCATTCCTGTGGGGACGCGGAGGTGGGGCAGGCCTGACTACCTGGCAATTGGGACAAGATGCTACCCAGTTTTCAACAATTTTGTCAATACCTGGCCACCATACATAACTCCTGGCCAACCCTTTCATCCTTACAATCCCAGGATGACCCTCATGTAACATTTCCAAAACCTCCCTTTGCAGTTTTGCAGGAATAACCACCCTGTTACCCACAAAATACATCCTCTTAATACAGATAATTCAGTTTGCCTGGACTTAAAAGGTTGGGCAAGGTGAGGTAGATCTTGAAGAGGCCAACCTTTCTTAATCCAGCCCATAACAGGTGCCAACACAGCATCTTTGGCAGTCTCTCTGGCATCTCAGCAGCATGGACTGGAAGCTTAGCAATGGTCTCAGGAAAAGGTGTGAGTTTCATCAGTGAAAGTCCTGCCCAAGTGTCAGTCCTTGTGGCAAGGTAGTGGGCAACGACTCAGTGCATCAGCATGTCCAATGTCCTCTGCCAGGGTCTGTGAACAGTTGTATGAATAGGCTGCAAGAAATTCACTCCACCTCAGCATTCTTTGGTGACAGGATATTAGGTGTAGGTTTGTCTCCTGCCACAATGCCTAATAAAGGTTGTGATCTGTAACAATGGTGAATGACCTGCCATAAGGATTCATGAAATTTTTAACAGCTGCAAAAACTGCTAAAGCCTCCTTGTCCAATTGGCCTCTAATTCCTCTCTGTTTGGACAAAGTTCTGCCAGAGTGCAGCGAGTAAAATGCAATTGGGGCTTCCCTTCCACTGGGAAGCCTGTGACTAAACAACCCCCCCCCTCCAAAAGGGGATGCATCACAAGTCAGAACAACAGGCAAATTCTCAGAGAACTGTATCAACACAGCATCAGATGTGATTAGTCTCTTAATACTGTTAAATGCTGACTGTTCCTTCCTTCCCCAGATCCAAACAGCTTTTTATCAAGCAAGATGTAAAGGCTCAGCAATAGATGCTTTGTGAGGTAGAAACAAGTGGTAAAAGTTAATAAGTCCAAGGAATGCTTGCAAATCTGTCTTGCATCGAGGTTTAGGGGCTTCCTTGATTGCTTTAACCTTGGCATCAGTAGGGTGGATGCCATGCTTGTCAATCATGTACCCCAGGAACTCAACTCTGTCTGTTTTGAGTGTACATTTGTCTTCCTTGACTTTTAAACCCGCTTTTCTGAATCTGGTAAGGACTTCTCTGAGTTCTCTTGAAGCTGAGTGTCATTTTCAGCAGAGATTAACACATCATCAAAATAAGGCACTACCTCCCGGCAGTCCTTGCAACATTCTTTCCATAAGGCTTTTGAAAATGCCAGGTGCCACGCTTACTCAAATTGTAGTCTTTTACATTTGAAGGCACCTCTATGAGTCACCATTGTTTGTGCCTCTGCAGTGGCATCATCAACTGTTAATTGTTGATATGCCTGAGTAGAGTCAAGTCCAGTTTAGCAAATACTGTACCCTGCCAAGGGAATGGAGCAGATGACTGCACAACTGGTACAGGTACATGCGCTCTACTGCAGCGCTCTCAGCATGGTTAAGTGTCCCTTATAGTCACCACAGATTCTCACTGACCCATCAGCCTTGACTGGTGTGACTATGGGTGTTTCCCCATCTGAGTGGTCAGTAGGCTCTAAAACCCTTGAGCAATGAGCTTATCTAATTGTGCATCAATTTTTTTCCTTTAAAGCAAATGGGCCCTCCTGGGCTTTAAACGATTGGTGGGGCACCTTGGGGTCTAGGCTGAAAGCAATAGGGGTCCCCATATACTTGCCCTCCTTCGCTGAAGACCTCTGGAAACTCAGACTTCAAGGACTCTTCCCAGTCAGAGCTGCTCACGTGATGAATGCCAGTCACCTCGATGCCCAGTGGCTTGAACCACTCAAGTCCCAGCAAACTTGGGCGATCTTGTCACGATGGTCAGGGGCAAACGCTTGGTGTGGCCTTTAAACTGCACGTTGAAATCTCTCGCCCAACTACTGGAATCTTATTCCTTGGTAGTCTTGAGAGTCAGTGCTTTGCTTCTGGAAATGCTTCTTCTGAATTTTGGGAAAGAGTCTGTGATAGTGTCCCATGACACCATAGAAATAAGAGCCTGAGTCCACTTCCATTTGGCAAGGCCTTCCTTCAATAAACACCTTCACATGTACTTTCTCTTTCTTTTTTAAGGGTGAAGAATGACCAATAGTGATTGTTTGGTGAGTTTCATTCTTGCCATTTGTCTAAATTTCACCCCATTTTTTCAAGGAAATTGTTGGGCTTAAAGTCTTTATCAGGAAATTTTTTCCTAATCGGTGGAGTTCTGATGATTTGCAGACTCTGGCTATGTGACCGTTTCTCACAAGTAGGGCAAATGGAGCAAAGAAATGCATTCAGTGCGGGGGTGCCCCCCCCCCACAGCCTCTGCAATAGAAACCTTGCCTGTTTTTCCCAGAGTCTTTTCTCTCTCTCCATTCTGAGTTAAAAATCCCTCCTCTGCCTCACTGCCATCAGAATCAGAGTCTATTTGTTCGCAATGGGCTGTTGTGGATTTTTCCCCATCAGAATGGCTTGAGGCCTGGCTTGAGGCCTGTTAATCTTTTCATGGCGCAGCTGCTGAGGACTTGGTGGCTTCCGCTGAAACAGCTTCTTCAATGGCCTCTTTAAATGTGATCTTAGGTTTCATTAAAAGTTTGCTTTGTAAGACCTTATCTTTTAGGCCTAAAACAAACCGATCACGCATGGCCTCTTCTTAGTTGGTAAAGTCACAAGCACCCCCAATGTCCCTTAAACTTGCCCACAAAGTCATTAACATTCTCGCTATCCCCTTGATCCCGACGGTAAAATTCGTGTCTCTTAATGAGGCACGATACTTGTGGGGCGAATGGTCTCTTAAAAGTTTTCTAAATCGGCCATTCCATTACCTTTCAGCTCTGCTCTCCCGCCAACGCCTTGCCATTTTGAAGACTGCCGGACCGCAGTGCGTGAGAAAGACCGCCCTCTTCCGTCTCTCGGGATGTCCACGCGAGATCGTTCCTTCCAGATACATGTGAAAACGATCCAGCATACGATTCCCAGTCTTCCGCCGCCGGATCGACGGTGCGGTTGGGGTGTTCAGCGCAGCCATCTCGCTCAGTTGCTTGTTCATCGCGTCGTCTTCTCTTCAGGGAAATCCCACCTTCGCGCCAGTGTTAAGTTTGCATGAAGAGTCAGACGCGCAGGAGTTTCCAGCAAAGAGTTTATTAGTGACTACAGCTCGAATGGACCTGTCCTGGCTTGGCTACGGCTGCTTTTATAGCCTGCAGCCATAGCTGCCAGCCAATGGGAGTGCAGGGTTTCTTCCCGCACTATTTAAACCAATACCAATTGACATTTTC
>SOZL01001619.1:0-59431 GCA_009733165.1 Naja naja | reverse complement strand
ACCTCTGAGGTGCCTTCCCACTCTAATTCTGTCAAGGTCTCCTGCATCAGAAGGGGGTCAGACTAGATGACCTCCAAGTGCTTCCACTCTGATTCTGTCAAGGCTCTCCTGCTTGAGAAGGGGGTCAGGTAGATGACCTCCAAGGTGCCCTTCCCACTTGTTCTGTCAAGGTTCCTGGAATCAGAAGGCGGTCAGGACTAGATGACCTACACGGTACCTTACCCACTCTGATTCTGTCAAGGTCTCCTGCTTGAGAAGGGGGTCAGGTAGATGACCTCCACGGTACCTTCCACTCTGATTCTGTCAAGTCCGTGCTTGAAAAGGGGGTCCGACTAGATGACCTCCGGGTCCCTTCCAGCTCTCTCCTGACTGTGATTCTGTGGAGAGTCGCCTCTTTGGCAGGGGGTCTGACTAGAAGACCTCTGAGGTGCCTTCCCACTCTGATTCGGTAAGGGTCTCCTGCTTGAATAGGGGGTCAGACTAGATGACCTCCGAAGTCCCTTCCCACTCTGATTCTGTCAACGTCTCCTTCATCAGAAGGGGGTCAGACTAGATGACCTCCGAAATCCCTTCCCACTCTGATTTGATAAGAGTCTCTGCCTGAGAAGAGGGTCAGACTAGATGACCTCCAAGGTGCCTTCCCACTCTGATTCTGTCAAGGTCTCCTGCATCAGAAGGGGGTCAGACTAGATGACCTCCAAGGTGCCTTCCCACTCTGATTCTGTCAAGGTCTCCTGCTTGAGAAGGGGGTCAGACTAGATGACCTCCGGGGTCCCTTCCAGCTCTCTCCTGACTGTGATTCTGTGAGAGTCTCCTCTTTGAGCAGGGGGTCTGACTAGAAGACCTCTGAGGTGCCTTCCCACTCTGATTCGGTAAGGGTCTCCTGCTTGAATAGGGGGTCAGACTAGATGACCTCTGAAGTCCCTTCCCACTCTGATTCTGTCAACGTCTCCTGCATCAGAAGGGGGTCAGACTAGATGACCTCCAAGGTGCCTTCCCACTCTGATTCTGTCAAGGTCTCCTGCTTGAGAAGGGGGTCAGACTAGATGACCTCCACGGTAGCTTCCCACTCTCATTCTGTCAAGGTCTCGTGCTTGAAATGGGAGTCAGACTAGATGACCTCCAGGCTCCTTTCCAGCTCTTTCCTGACTGTGATTCTGTGAGAGACTCCTCTTTAAGCAGGGGGTCTGACTAGAAGACCTCTGAGGTGCCTTCCAACTCTGATTCGGTAAGGGTCTCCTGCTTGAATAGGGGGTCAGACTAGATGACCTCCAAAGTCCCTTCCCACTCTGATTCTGTCAAGGTCCCCTGCATCAGAAGGGGGTCAGACTAGATGACCTCCACGGTACCTTCCCACTCTGATTCTGTCAAGGTCTCGTGCTTGAAATGGGGGTCAGACTAGATGACCTCCGGGCTCCCTTCCAGCTCTTTCCTGACTGTGATTCTGTGAGAGACTCCTCTTTGAGCAGGGGGTCTGACTAGAAGACCTCTGAGGTGCCTTCCAACTCTGATTCGGTAAGGGTCTCTGCCTGAGAAGAGGGTCAGACTAGATGACCTCCAAGGTACCTTCCCACTCTGATTCTGTCCAGGTCTCCTGCTTCAGAAGGGGGTCAGACTAGATGACCTCCGAAATCCCTTCCCACTCTGATTCGGTAAGAGTCTCTGCCTGAGAAGAGGGTCAGACTAGATGACCTCCAAGGTGCCTTCCCACTCTGATTCTGTCAAGGTCTCCTGCTTGAGAAGGGGGGTCAGACTAGATGACCTCCACGGTACCTTCCCACTCTGATTCTGTCAAGGTCTCCTGCATCAGAAGGGGGTCAGACTAGATGACCTCCACGGTACCTTCCCACTCTGATTCTGTCAAGGTCTCATGCTTGAAAAGGGGGTCAGACTAGATGACCTCCGGGGTCCCTTCCAGCTCTCTCCTGCCTGTGATTCTGTGAGAGTGTCCTCTTTGAGCAGGGGGTCTGACTAGAAGACCTCTGAGGTGCCTTCCCACTCTGATTCTGTCAAGGTCTCCTGCATCAGAAGGGGGTCAGACTAGATGACCTCCGAAGTCCCTTCCCACTCTGATTCTGTCAAGGTCTCCTGCTTGAGAAGGGGGTCAGACTAGATGACCTCTGAGGTACCTTCCCACTCTAATTCTGTCAAGGTCTCCTGCTTGAGAATGGGGTCAGACTAGATGACCTCCGGGGTCCCTTCCAGCTCTCTCCTGACTGTGATTCTGTGAGATTCTCCTCTTTGAGCAGAGGGTCTGACTAGAAGACCTCTGAGGTGCCTTCCCACTCTGATTCTGTCAAGGTCTCCTGCTTGAGAAGGGGGTCAGACTAGATGACCTCCGAAATCCCTTCCCACTCTGATTCTGTCAAGGTCTCCTGCTTGAGAAGGGGGTCAGACTAGATGACCTCCAGTCCCTCCCACTCTGATTCTGTCAAGGTCTCCTGCTTGAATAGGGGGTCAGACTAGATGACCTCAGAAGTCTCCTCTCACTCTGATTCCGTAAGAGTCTCTGCCTGAGAAGAGGGTCAGACTAGATGACCTCCAAGGCGCCTTCCCACTGTGATTCGGTAAGGGGGGAAGAAGGAATAGAAAAAAGAAAGGAAGGAAGGAGGAGGGAGGGAGGGAAGGAAGGAGGGAGGGAGGAAGGAAGGAAAGGAAGGAAGGAAGGAAGGAAGGAAGGAAGGAAGGAAGGAGGAGGAAGGAAGGGGGGGTTGTAATAGATGACCTTGGAGGTCCCTTCTCACCCTTTGATCCTGAAATTCTGTAATGGTGCCCTGATCGTGATTATTTATACTTACTTACTTACTTACTTACTTACTTACTTACTTACTTATTTATTCATTTATTGATTTATTATTACTACTTACTTATTTATTCATTATTGATTTACTTACTGACTGACTAACTGTCTGACTGATTGATTGATTGATTTGCTTACTTATTGATTTATTGATTTACTACTTACTTAATTACTGACTGACTGACTGACTGATCGACTGTGATTTATTTATTTATTTACTTACTTATTTATTCATTTATTGATTTATTGATTTATTTGCTTACTGACTGACTGACTGATTGATTTACTTATACTTATTTATTTATTTATTTATTTATTTACTTACTTACTTATTGATTTATGGGTTTACTTACTGACTGTCTGTCTGTTTGACTGATTGACTGATTGATTTACTTACTTGCTTATTTATTGATTTATTGATTTACTTACCGACTGACTGACTGACTGACTTATTATTTACTTACTTATTTATTTACTTATTGATTGATTTATTGATTTATTTACTTACTGACTGACTGACTGATTGATTGACGGATTGATTTACGTATACTGACTTATTTATTTATTTATTCATTTATTCATTTATTTACTTACTTATTTATTCATTTATTGATTTACTTTACTGACTGATTGACTGTCTGATTGATGATAGATTGATTTACTTACTTACTTATTGATTTATTGATTTACTTACTTTTAATTACTGACGGGACTGACTGACTGACTGACTGACTGATCGACTGTGATTATTTATGTATTTATTTAATTACTTTATCCATTTTATTGATTTATTGGTTTATTTACTTACTGACTGACTGACTGACTGATTGGACGGATTGATTTACGTATACTGACTTATTTTATTTATTCATTTATTCATTTATAATTTACTTGCTTATTATTTATTCATTTATTGATTTACTTACTGACTGACTGACTGACTGATGGATAGATTGATTACTTACTTACTTACTGATTTATTGATTTATTATTTAATTACTTGACTGACTGACTGCCTGACGACGGATTCGACTGTGATTTATTTATTTATTTTACTACTTATTTATTCATATTGATTTATTGATTTATTTACTTACTGACTGTCTGACTGATTGATTGATTTACTTATACTTCTATTGATTTATTGATTTATTTACTTACTTAATTACTGACTGACTGACTGACTGACTGATCGACTGATTTGTTTATTTACTATTTATTTTGTTCATTTTATTGATTTATTGATTTATTTACTTATTGATTTATTGATTGATTTACTTATTTATTGATTTATTGATTTTACTTACTGACTGACTGACTGACATTGATTGTTTTACTTACTTATTGATTGATTGATTGATTGATTCACTTACTTGCTTACTTATTATTGATTGATTGATTGATTGATTGATTGATTTACTACTTATTGATTTATTGATTTATTGATTTACTTATTTATTGATTTATTGATTTATTTACTTACTGACTGACTGACTGACTGATTTACTTACTTAATTACTTACTTACTTACTTATTTATTTATTGGCTCTCTAAGCTGCCCCATCTCCCTAAGGACTCGGTGGTGGCAGCAATAAAAAACAATGCAAATATAACCATTAAAAGATATAAATCCAATAAGAAACCCAATTACAGTCTCAAGCACTCAAAGCAGTCATTAAAACTCCCCCACACACCCCCACTCAGTCCAGGTCAGTGAGTTGGCACAGCCATGCTTTTAGGCCCCAGCGGAAGAGAGGAGGTCGGGGGCCCACCCAAAGCTCCAGGGGAGTTGGTTTGTAGGGCGGGCGCCCCACCGAGAAGGCCCTACACCTAGAGGTTGATGGCGACGTTGTCTAGCCGACGGCACTCGAGGGGCCCTGTCTGTGAGAGCGCACAGGACGATGGGATGCCGCCGCTGGCAGCAGGGTCTCCCGTTGATACCCCAGTTCCTAAGTCATGAAGGGCTTTATAGGTCAACCCCAGCACCTTTAATCTCACCCGGAGGGCAACCGGTCACCAGTGTGGCTCATGCAGGAGGGGTGTAACATGGGAGTATCGGGACACTCCTGTCACAACCTGTGCCACAGCATTCTGGACCAGTGGAAGCCTCCGGGTGGTCCTCAAAGGCAGCCCCATGTACAGAGCATTGCAGTAGTCCAGACGGGAGACCACGAGCGCATGAGCGACTGTCCGTAGGGCATCTCGGTCCAGGTAGGGGCCGCAACTGGCGCACCAGGCAAAGCTGGGCCAACGCCCCCCCCGGCCACGGCTCCAACCTCCTCCAAACTGAGCCGTGCATCCAGGAGGACGCCCAAGTTGCACGCACCCTTATCGATGGGGGGCAGCACCTCTCCGCCCATAGCCAAAGATGGAATCTCCTGGACGATTTGAGATGCCGGTACATACAGCCACTCGGTCTTCGCCGGGTTGAGCCAGAGCCTGTTCCTCCCCATCCAGACCCACACTGTCTCCGGGCACCCGGACGTCACCTCGAGGGCGTCACCGGGTTGGTTCGGGGTGGACATGAAAAGCTGGCTATCGCCGGCATACGGATGCTACCTCACCCCAAAACCATGGATGATCTCGCCCAGCAGCTTCAAAGCGATGTTGAACGGGAGGCTAAGAGTGCCGAGCCCTGAGGCACCCCACAAAGGAGGGGCCTTGGAGTCGATCTCTGCCCCCCTGCCAACACCATCTGTGTCTGGCCCGGGAGGTAGGAGGAGAACCACCGCAAAACGGTGCCCCCACTCCCAACCCCTTGAGGTGCTGGAGTAGGATACAATGGGCGATGGTATCGAAGCTGCCGAGAGATCTAACAGGACCAGGACAGAGGAATGACCCCTGTCCTGTGCCCTCCAGAGATCATCTATGTCTCCGTGCTGTACCGGATGAAGCGCACCAACTGTACCGGACCTGAAGCCCGATTGGTACGGGTCCAGATATTAATGTCCTTACCTCCTGCCGTTATAAGGCCGCTCTTCCTTTATATTTATATTTGTATGTGTATGTGTATCTGTATCTGTGTGTGTATGTGTATGTGTATTTGTATGAGTATTTGTAATTGTATGTGTATGTGTATTTGTATTTATGCGTGTATTTGTATTTGTATTTGTGTTTGTATTTGTATGTGTATATGTATTTGTATGTGTATGTGTATGCGTGTTTTGTATGTGTATTTGTATGTGTATGTGTATTTTTTTAAATTGCATTTATATGCCGCCTCTTCCGAAGACTCAGGGGCTTACAATTTTTGGAGCACAACCCAATGCGCTCAGCAATAGCCTTCATTCCATTGTATATGCCTGCTTATTACTAAGCGGCATTTTTACAAAGTCAGCTAATTGCCCCCAACAATCTTGGGTCCTCAATTTACCTACCTAGAGAGGATGGAAGGCTGAGTCAACCTTGAGCCTGGTGGGATTCGAGCCTACAGTAATTGTAGACAGCTGGATCTTAAGAGCAGGCATTTAACAGCCTGAGCCACTATGTGTATTTGTATGTGTATTTGTGTGTATTTGTATGGGTATTTGTATTTGTATGTGTGTGTATGTGTATGTGTATTTATTTAGTTAGTTAGTTAGTTAGTTAGTTAGTTAGTTAGTTAGTTAGTTATTATTTAGACTTGTATGCCACCCCATCTCCGAGGACTCGGGCTCAATTAAAACCAAAACACAACAATAAATTAATTTAAAATAGTATTAAACAGTAACAAGTCTAATTTAAGTTAAGACCCCAGAATACCATTTAAAATTTAAACCCCCTCCCCAGGAGATCAGCCTATCACCAGCCTTTCCTGACAATGGCACATTCACCATTGTGAGGATGCCAAACCTGTGTTGTAGTCACACGTGTCATTTCTGGCTTGAGGAGGATTCGTGACTGTGAGGAGGCCCAACGTGCGTTACATTCACACATTTCTCCTCTCGGCAGACTTCGGACTTCATCCTCACTGCTCAGCCCCACAAGGGAAAGAAGCCAGTTCTGGATCACGGAGAGTCCGATCCCCCCTTCTTCTGTTGGGGAAAAGCTCTGATCCCTTTTGGATTCTGAAATCTCCCCAGAGCAGGAACTGGATCTGGGGATCCCTCCCAAAAGCTCTGAGAAGCCCCTGGGATTGTGGGGAGGAGCAGGAAGAAGGAGGCCCAGGCCTTTGCCTTGGACTGGGAAGGACTGGGAGGCCGGACTGGAGGGAATGGGCAGTGGGACTACAGGTAGTCCTCGACTTACAACAGTTCATTTAGTGACCAAAGTTGCAATGTCATTGAAAAAGTGACAGCATGACCATTTTCACACTTATGACCATTTTAGCATCCTCATTGTCACGTGACCGAGATTTGGATGCTGGGCAACTGGTTCATATTTATGACGGTCGCAGCCCTCTATCACGTGAGCCCTTTTGCAGCGTTCTGACAAGCAAAGTCCATGGAGAAGCCAGATTCACTTGACAACCAAGTTATTCATTTAACAACTGCAATGAATCATTTAACAACTGAGGGAAGAACATTTGTAAAATGGAGCAAAAAACTCACTCAACAAATGTCTCACATAGCAACAAACAATACGGGCTCAATTATGGTCATAAGTCGAGGACTACCTGTATTTATGTCTCTGGGCTTTGGAGGTCCTGCCCTTTTGTATGCAGACCCAGGTTCTGCCCAAATAAATCCCATGAACGATCGTGAAAATGATCTTTAAAATCTTTGGTGCCCTGGAAGAATTTCTGATCTGAAGAGCTTTCAGAATGGAGACCAAAAGGGGCCTTGAGGATTTTCCTGGTTAATTGATTTCCCAGCAGCATTTTATTCATTTTCTTTTCTTTTGATTCTTTTAACCAATTTAAAACTAAACAGTGACTTAATGTGATTTTTTCCCCTCGTTGTTAGTAAAGTTTTATGTCTTGTGAATTGAGCCGGTCCTCCAGGGAAGGGCTGGAAAAACTCTGATGATCCTCAGTCAGGAGTTTGCATGATGGAACCTGAAATAATTTTCTGTGTTTAATCTTTGGTTCACCAGAGGGGCCTTAAAGGTGACAGGACCCTCCCCACAGAGGATGAGTTTGGGGAGAGGACCCCAGCTTAGCCCCCCCCCCCAATATGGGAGTTTTCAGCAGGAACTCCCAATCATCCCCAGTGGGGGCAGGGTGGAGAGGCCCCCTGGGTTTCTATAGGGTGAGGGGAAGTAGAATAGAATAGAATAGAATAGAATAGAATAGAATAGAATAGAATAGAATAACAGAGTTGGAAGGGACCTTGGAGGTCTTCTAGTCCAACCCTCTGCTTAGGCAGGAAACCCTACACTTCAGACAAATGGTTATCCAACATCTTTTTTAAAACTTCCAGTGTTGGAGCATTCACAGCTTCTAGAGGCGAGTTGTTTCACTGATTAATTGTTCCAACTGCCAGGAAATTTCTCCTTAGTTCTAAGCTGCTGAATTCTGGGAATTGAAGTCCAAATGGCTGAGTCTGAGGAACTAACTCTGATTTAGGCCTTTCCGTTGAGAGTCCCTGATCATGGAAAGAGTTGAGTAGCCAGGATCACAATCCCCTCCCAAGCTGGCTGAGGGGCATTTCTACCTGACAAAGTGCAGGATCAGCCCCAGAGGAGGACAGGTTTCAGAGCAGCTTTTGGGAGAGTGAAGGGTGAGATTCAGAGGAAATCTGGTCCAATGGAAAGCGTCCGTCAATGATGGTTTCAGGGCCCTAACTGGGTTGCTGAAATGAAGCAATCTTGGGATAATCCCGTGAAATTCTCTGAGAAGTGAGGGGAGCCCTTCTGAGTCCTGGGTTCAAGCGGATTCTGCTCAGACGGCTGAACTCTGGGAGGAGGCAGGTATTTCCAGTGATGGGAAGGGGACAGGAGGAAGATCTGGGGTCTCCGTGGCTTCATTGCTGCTCCTTTCCCTTTGCCTTCCCACTTTTGGGTTTCCCCTAAGGATCCCATGGCTCCACCTTCCCCTCCCCCAAGGCCATGTGGCTATTTCAGCCAGGATATGAGTTTCATATTATTTTGTTAATTTTTATAATTAATGCAAATTAATGCAAATTAATGCAAATTTTTACATGCAAATTTTTAATCAAGAACCCCGTCCAATGGTGTCCCGCTTTACCAATGTTAAAATCTGGTCACCTTAGTCTAGGTCTGTGTTCATTCGTGCTCGAGTTGCTGTGTTCTTGATTTGCTGGCAACATTGTGTTTTGTGTATTGGGGGCGTGTTTGGGTTGGAGGTATTGGGGGCGTTGTTTGTGTCCAGGTGTTAGTTTGTATTGTGGTATAGAGATCCTTTTGTTTGTGAGTGCAGGCTTCCAGATGATTGATAGTCTGGGGGAGTCATCTCTTCTATTCATACTATTGGGTCTTTTATCAATTTCTATGGCTTCTCTGATGATTCTGTGGCTGGGCTTTTCTATAGTAGCTATGGTTTGGGTGCCATTGAAGTCGATGCTATGGGCTGTGGCTTTCATAGGTTGGACTAGTGAGGAAGTGTGTTCCAGCTTTTTCACTGCATTCTTGTGTTCTTCAAGATGGGTACTTATTTTTCTAAAGGTTTGTTGGTTTCTATTGGTTTTGGGGAGGACATATAGTTTGGGGCATCTGGAAGATTTTTCTCTTGGGATGATCTTCTGTTGGATCTCTTTGTTAATGTTGCTGGTTATGATACACGTGGAACAAAGAGATCTGCTAGTGAGTTTCGATGTGGTCTCACTATTCACCCAAGTCCCGGTAAAAGAAACCCTAGAAATTATCAAAACAAATACCAACCACCCAAGCACCTCATGGAACTAACAGAACACTGCTTAACCAACACATATTTCATATACAAAGGACAAAGATACAAGCAAATTGAAGGAGCCTCCATGGGATCACCACTGTCACCCGTTATTGCAAATCTGTTCATGGAAGAATTGAATCCAGAGCCCTGGCAAATGCCACCCACAAACCCAAACTATGGCTAAGATACATCGATGACACATTTGTTATTTGGCCCCATGGAAAAGAAAACTTGAACAATTTCCTAACACAACTAAACACCACACACCCCAAAATCAAATTCACCATAGAAACAGAAACAAACAAGCAACTACCATTCCTAGATGTACTAATCTACAAAAAAATAGATGGCACACTAGGACACACCATATAGCAGAAGAAAACACACACCAACCGCTACCTAAACGCTCAATCCCACCACCACCCAGCACAAATAAACTCTGTGGCCAAAACAATAATCACCAGAACCAAACGCCTGGCAGACAAGGCGCACATAAAAGCTGAACTATGCACCCTAAGCAAAACACTGATAGCTAACAGCTTCCACAAAAACAAAATCACGAGCCTAATCCACAAAAACACACTGAATCACAATAGAGACCCAAAAGATGAGCAGACCTATGGAACAGCTGTCCTGCCCTAAATAAGAGGTCAGCAAGATTCATACCGAACAACAAGATCAAGCCTGAGACACACGATTAAACACAAGCCTGAAGACAGAAAATCGCCTTTAAAAGCACAACTATTGACATGAAAATATATACTAGTGTATATATGTATATAGATTTTCACGGGTAAAGGTATGTAGGTCTTGGTGTATTCGGTCTTGTCCCATGTAAGATCGAATAGCACGTTTCAACGAGATCCCACTCGCTGGTGTCTTCGGCTTTGTGCTTCTGCCAGCAAAGCGTGGTCTGAGCTACCTTCTCTCTATAAATACTGGAGGGGAGGTGTGGTGTGCTGGCTCTGCTGTAAGCAGGTTGGTTGGCTGTGTTGTCGCTTCTTGATTGGTTGATGGAAATGGTGTTTGCTGATTGGTTGGCTGTGTTGTTGGCTGTGTTGTTGCTTCTTTTTTTTTTATAAGGTTTTATTTTTCCAAAAAACACAAACATAACAAACAAACATACAACACATACATCCATATCAATTTCAAGTATGTCGGTCGGTCAAAAATCACAGTGCCTTCCCCTCATTATTCATACTCAGTATTACAAAAAGGAAAAACTATAATCATTATTATTAATCCTTTATCATATTATAATCTCTATATTGTTGCAACAGTTCTATCTATCTTTATATTCCCAAAAATATATTACCAAACTTTTTTATCTAACCATTGATAGAACATATTCCATATCTTATAAAACTGCTTTTCTTCTTGGTCCCTAATTTCAAATGTTAATCTACTCATTTCGGCACAGTCCAAAATCTTCTTAATCACTTCCTCCTGCAGAGGTGTCTTATCATTTCTCCAGTTTTTAGCAAATACAATTCTGGCAGCTGTCAATACATTAACAATCAAATATTTCAGTTCTTTGTTGAGTGTCTCTGGTACAATTCCCAACAGGAATATCTCAGGTTTCAAGTCTATATGTTGTTGTGTCATTTTTTCCAACCACATGTGGATTTTAGTCCAATATCTTTTAGCATCAACGCAAGTCCACCACATGTGATAGTAGGAGCCAGGTATCTGATGACATTTCCAACACTTATCCGATTTGTCCTTGAACATTCTTGCAATCCTTCTCGGGGATAGGTGCCACCTGTAAAACATCTTGTACAAATTTTCTTTATATGCAGTTGACATTGTCATTTTATAATTCTGATCCCACAGTGTTTGCCATTTCTCTAGATCTATCCCATAACCGAAATCCCCCCCCCCAAGCAATCATTGTTTCCTTAACCTGCTCCTCTTCCATTCTAACTTCTAACAAATGACCATAGAGTTTTTTATTTATTTATTTATTAATTCGACTTATATGCCGCCCCCTCTCCCAAAGGACTCGGGGCGGCTTACAAAGTAAAAACAACACAACAATAAATTAAATAAAACCAGATTAAACAAGTCAAGCCGAATTAATACTAAAATCCCAGCATTAAAACTCTAAAAACCACCCCACCCCAGGGTCACAGCCCGGATTGATTAAACAACCAGGTCTTCAAGTCGCGACGGAAAGTGCGGAGGTCAGGGGCCAGGCGGAGCTCCAGGGGAAGTTGGTTCCAGAGGTCAGGGGCCGCGACAGAATAGGCTCGTCGTCGGGGGACCGCCAGCCGGCACTGCCCGGCCGACAGGACCCCAAGGAGCCCCTGTCTATGAGTTCGCACAGGGCGGTTAATGTTCGATGTCGGCAGCAGTCGCTCCCTTAAATAATAGGGACCCATGTCATGAAGGACTTTGTATGTTAAGGTTAGAACCTTGAATCTCACCGGGCGCAACCGGCAACCAATGCAAGCGCGCAGGAGGGGGCAACATGGGAGAACCGGGGAACTCCCATCACCACCCGCGCCGCCGCATTTTGCACCAGCTGCAATTTCCGGATGGTATGCAAGGGCAGTCCTAGATAGAGAGCGTTGCAGTAGTCGAGTCGTGAAGTAACAAGGGCGTGAGTGACCGTCGCAGGGCATCGCGGTCCAGAACGGGCGAAGCTGGCGAACCAGCCGGACCTGGGCAAAAGCCCCCCTGGTGACGGCTCCCACCTGCTCCTCCAAGCGGAGCCGTGCATCCAGGAGGACCCCAGGTTCCTTGCCCTATCCACAGGGGCAGCACCACTCCCCTATGATCAACGATGGACATTCCAAACTGGACGCGATGCGGTATGTACAGCCACTCAGTCTTGGCGGGTTGAGTCGAAGCATGTTTCCGTCCATCCAGATCCGTACCGCATCCAGACAGCGAGTCATCACGGAGAGGGCATCACTGATCTGGTTTGGGGTGGAGATATATAGCTGTGTATCATCGGCATATTGATGATACCTCACCCCAAAACCACGAATGATCTCACCCAGCGGTTTCATGTAGATATTAAATAAAAGGGAGAGAGGACCGACCCCTGAGGGACCCCACAAGTGAGTGCCCTCGGGGTCGACCTCTGCCCCCCAGCCAACACCGATTGCGACCGCCCCACGAGGTAGGAGGAGAGCCACCGAAAAACAGTGCCCCCACCCCAACCCCGCAAGGCGCAAAAGGATACCATGGTTGATGGTATCGAAAGCCGCTGAGAGGTCTAATAGGACCAGGACAGAGGAAAAACCCCTGTCCCGGGCCCTCCAGAGATCATCCATCAGTGCGACCAATGCCGTCTCCGTGCTGAAACCAGGCGGAAGCCCGATTGGCACGGATCCAGGTAGTCCGCTTCATCCAGGAAAAGCGGAAATTGCCTGGCCACCACACTCTCAACAACCTTCGCCAAAAAGCGAAGGTTGGAGACTGGACGAAAGTTGTCTAACACGGTCGGATCCAGGGCAGGCTTCTTCAGGGGTCTCACCACCGCCTCTTTCAGGGCGGAGGGGAAAACACCCTCCCTTAGCGAAGCGTTGACAACTGCCAGGATCCAACCGCAGGTGACCTCCCTGGCGGCATAAGACAGCCAGAAAGGGCACGGGTCCAACAAACATGTGGTGGAACTCAGGCGCCGCATAATCCCGTCCACTTCATCCTCAGAAACAGGGTCGAACTCATCCCAGAACGTATTGGCCAGACTACCTGTATCCCGCTCCTCAGACCACTGCAAATCAGTGGACAACCCGCTCTGAATTCGAGCGATCTTATCCGACAGATATTGACCAAATTCCTCAGCCCTTCCCAAGCGGATCCGCCACCTCCCCAGGACAAAGGAGAGAGCGCGTAACCCGGAACAGGGTGGCTGGGCGGTTATCTGCGGACGCTATGAGGGTGGAGAGATAAGACCTGCTCGCCACCCTCACAGCTCCCAGGTAAGTCCTAATATGGGCTCTTAACTGGGTTCGATCGAGCTGAGAGCGGGTGGCCCTCCACCTGCTCTCTAAGCCCCTCCGACGGCGTTTCATCTCCCGGAGCTCCTCTGAATACCAAGGAGCCATCCGAGATCCGCGACGTGTGAGGGGGCGCATGGGGACAACCCTGTCGAGGGCCTCCGATGCAGCCCGCTGCCAAGCGGCCGTCAGATCCTCAACAGGGCTGTGAGCAAGGGAAGAGGGAAAAGGCCCCAGCTCCACCCGGAACCATTCAGGGTCCATGAGGCGCCTGGGCCGGAACCATCTAAGTGGCTCCCTGTCCCAGCAGTGGGGGGCGGCCTTTTGGAAAACCAGCCGTAGGAGATAGTGATCAGACCATGGAACGGGCAGAGCCGTATGAACAGGTTGCCCTCTGTCACTACGCCACCACTCAGAGACAAAAACTAAGTCTAGAGTGTTCCCCCCCTCATGAGTGGGGCCATGAATTAATTGGGTCAGGCCCATGGCTTCCATAGAAGTCATGAATTCCTGGGCCAATCCCGACGTACCCCCCAGGGAAGGCAGGTTAAAGTCCCCAGGACTATAAGGCCTGGGAACTCCACCGCCACCCCCGAGAGGACGTCAAGAAGTCCTGGCAGGGCTGCTGTCACACAGCTGGGAGAAAGGTATGTGAGCAGCAAACCCACCTGACCATTAGGCCCCCACTTCAGGAGAAGGGTCTCACTCCCGACTATCTCTGGGATAGTGACCTCCCTTGGAAACAAGGTCTCCCTAATAACCACAGCCACCCCACCACCCCTTCCCTGGGCCCGTGGCGGTGCGACCGAAAACCTGGAGGGCATAATTCAACCAGAGGGACACCGCCCTCCGGGCCCAACCAGGTCTCGGTGATACAAGCCAGGTCCGCAGCCTCCTCCTCAATAATCTCACGGAGGAGGGTGGATTTATTAGCCACGGACCTGGCATTAAAGTACACCAGCCTAAGCCCAGGGGTCCCTGTTCCCGAGCTCCCCAGAGAGGAGGCCACTTTTTCGTTCGTACCCATCAAGATTTTATCTAATTCAGTTGGTTTTTTATAAATACCTTCAGTCCTAACATCCTCATCATATCTAGATTGTTTTTGCGAATATGAAAACCAATTCATTTTTATACCTTGTTCTTGTAGTGTTTGCATCGATTTGAGTTTACCCTTTTCATTTAAAATCTCTCCATATCTAACTGTTTGTTTCTTCTTGCATATTATTGAATATGAAAAAGCTTCAATAGTAGATACCCATAATGGAATTTGTATATAATGTTGTTTTCTAGTTTTTTCCCAATTTAAAAATAAAGCTTCTCGAACATAGTGTCTTCTAAAATATCCTTGTTTTTTAGTTCCCTTATACCATAAGAAAGCATGCCATCCTAGTAATAAATCATGACCCTCTAAAGTTAACAATCTATTATTTCTCAATATTATCCATTCTTTCACCCACATCAAACTTGCAGCTTGATAATACAATTCCCAGTTTGGTAGTGCGAATCCCCCTCTTGACCTTGCATCTTGTAATAGCTTAAATTTGATTCTTGGCTTTTTGCCCTGCCATATAAATTTTGATGTGATTTTATTTAGATCTTCAAAGTACCCTTTCCCAAGTCTAATTGGGATTGTCTGAAATAAATATAGAATTCTAGGTAATACATTCATCTTAACTGTCGATATTCTGCCAATAAGGGATAATTGTATATTTTCCCATCTTTCAAGATCAGTCGCTATCTGCTGTTTAAGTTTTATATAATTATCTTCTTTCAAAGTACTGCATCTTGGCGTTATATATATTCCCAAATATTTAACTTTATTTGCAATCTGAATCTCTAATAAATCTTCTAAATCTTTCTTGCATTTTGCTAACATATTCTTTGTTAGGATCTTTCTTTTATCTTTATTAATTTTTAAACCTGCCACCATTCCATATTTTTCTATTTGTTCTATCAACTTAGGTGCTGATTTAAGTGGATCCTCTAGTATGAATACCAAATCGTCTGCAAACGCCTGTAGTTTATATCTTTTTTAATTTTCATTCCTTTTATTTCTTCATCTTCTCTGTTAGCTCTATTCAATACTTCTAGTGTTAAAACAAACAGCAGGGGCAACAGAGGGCAACCTTGTCTAGTTCCTTTTCTTATCCCTATAGATTCTGTCAACTCTCCGTTTACCAATATCTTCGCTGTTTGATTATTATATATTGTCTCAATAGCCTATATAATTTTTTTCCAAAGCCCATTTGCATCATTTGCAATATCATAAACCGCCAGTTCACATTGTCAAATGCTTTTTGAGCATCTAAAAACATCAGTGCCATCTGTTTTTCAGGATGTGCTTCATAATACTCCAAAGTATCTAAAATTATTCTCACATTTTGCTTGATTTGTTGTTTTGGCAAAAATCCATTTTGATCCGTGTGGATAAATTCATTTAAATATCTTTTCATTCTTTCTGCCAAAATTGAAGCAAAGATTTTATAATCTGAATTCAACAATGAGATAGGTCTATAATTTTTAACTTGTAGTTGGTCCATTTCTTCTTTAGGTATAAGGGTAATATAAGCTTCCAACCATGTCTCCAGTATTCTCTTTTTTAGTAGCACTTCATTCATCACTTCTAGAAGGGGAGCGCTTAACACTTCCTGGAAGGTCTTGTAAAATTCCGCCGGTAGACCATCTGGACCTGGTGTTTTTCCTGTATTTTGTTTCTTCAAGGCTTCTGTCAATTCCATCATGGTTATGTTCCCTTCTAACATAGTTTCAATGTCTTTAGGTATCTGGGGTAGTCTTGTCTTTTGTAGATACTGTTCAATTAGTTCTTCTAGAATATCTTCTTGAGAGTACAGTTTTTCATAGTAGTCTCGAATAATTTTTTTTCTTTTCGTCATTCCCATGCTGTATATTCCCTTTTCCATCTATTAATTGGCTAATTTTCTTTCTTTCTCTTTCCTTTCTAATTTTATACGCTAACCATCTTCCTGGCTTATTAGCATTTTCAAAGTAATTTTGTTTAGCGCCTTTAATCTTTTGAGCGACTTCTTCCTTGTCCATTAAAGCCATTTTATGTTTAATCACATCCATTTTCCTTTTAATATCTTTCCCTTGCGGTGATTGTTGTAGTTCTTTTTCCAATTTCATGAAATCATCTTCCAATATTTTGAGTGTCTTCTTCCGTTTAATATTTCTTTTCCTTATATAGTCAATTATCAAACCTCTTGTATAAGCCTTCATCGCATCCCAGCGAATTTGTAGTGACGTATCTTCTTTTCTATTTTCCTTGAAAAAAAAGATAAGTTCTGTCTCAATTCTCTTTTTAAATTCTTCTTCTTTCAAAATCATATTATTTAATATCCATCTAGATCTCCTCTGTCCTTTCCAGGCAACTATCAATGGATTGTGATCTGCCCAGGTCCCACTTTCAATTTGAATTTTCTGTATATCGGAGAGCATATCTACAGATGCCCATACCATATCTATTCTTGACCATGATTCATGTCTGTTTGAATAAAAAGTAAATTCTTTATTTCCAATATTTCTCTCTCTCCATATAGCTTTAATATTCATTTCTTCTATCATTTGAAAGAAGGACTTGGGTAGCTTTTTTCTAATTTTCTTTTTGGTTCTTTCAGATTTGTAGTCAAGCTGGTCATTAATTATCCCATTAAAATCTCCCATCAGAAAGATATTTGCATAGTCTAATTCAATCACTTTTTGATATAATTTCTTATAGATTTCTTCTTGATTCTCACTTGGTGCATATATTGCTATCAGGAGCATTTTAGGGTTGTTGTCTATTATCTCCACCATTAAAATCCTCCCATCTTCATCTGTATAAATCAATTCTGCAGTAATTGTATCTTTAATATATAAAGCCACTCCTCTTTTTTACATTGCCAGTGATGTAAATAGCTTTCCTAACTTTCTTTGCCTTAATACATATTCATTTTGCTTTTTAATATGGACCTCTTGCAGACAAATTATATCAAATTTTAATTTCTCTAATTTATGAAATATTTTCCTTCTTTTGGCAATTGAATTGAGTCCATTTATATTCATTGAAATCAATTTTTTCCCTTCCATTTTAAGTCTTATATACAGGTTGTTTTGCTCTAGTCGTTCTAACTTCTTTTTGTTCTCTAGGTAGACCGCCTACTGCTCCAAGTTGTTCTTCTTCTTCACTTATCATTGCATCTTCCTTTGGGAGTTCCACAATCAATTCTTCATGTCCTCCGTTTCCCTCTTTTCCTCTGAAATAGCCCTCATAGAAGGATTCTGCCTTCTCCACTGTGTCGATTCTATGTCTTTGTTCCCGCAACACAAACAGGAGGCCTTCTGGTATTAGCCATCTATAATTTATTCCTCTCTTCAATAATTCTCTGGATAAAAACGCATATTCTCCTCTCCTCTCTCTTATTCTTCTTGGAATTGGTTTCAGTACCTCCAAGGTGCCTTCCCACTCTGATTCTGTCAAGGTCTCCTGCATCAGAAGGGGGTCAGACTAGATGACCTCCACGGTACCTTCCCACTCTGATTCTGTCAAGGTCTCCTGCATAAGAAGGGGGTCAGACTAAATGACCTCCACGGTACCTTCCCACTCTAATTCGGTAAGGGTCTCCTGCTTGAATAGGGGGTCAGACTAGATGACCTCCGAAATCCCTTCCCACTCTGATTCGGTAAGAGTCTCTGCCTGAGAAGAGGGTCAGGCTAGATGACCTCCAAGGTGCCTTCCCACTCTGATTCTGTCAAGGTCTCCTGCATAAGAAGGGGGTCAGACTAAATGACCTCCAAGGTGCCTTCCCACTCTGATTCGGTAAGAGTCTCTGCCTGAGAAGAGGGTCAGGCTAGATGACCTCCAAGGTGCCTTCCCACTCTGATTCTGTCAAGGTCTCCTGCGTCAGAAGGGGGTCAGACTAGATGACCTCCACGGTACCTTCCCACTCTGATTCTGTCAAGGTCTCCTGCATAAGAAGGGGTCAGACTAAATGACCTCCAAGGTGCCTTCCCACTCTGATTCGGTAAGGGTCTCCTGCTTGAATAGGGGGTCAGACTAGATGACCTCCAAATCCCTTCCCACTCTGATTCTGTAAGAGTCTCCTGCCTGAGAAGGGGTCAGCTAGATGACCTCCAAGGTGCCTTCCCACTCTGATTCTGTCAAGGTCTCCTGCATCAGAAGGGGGTCAGACTAGATGACCTCTGAGGTACCTTCCCACTCTAATTCTTTCAAGGTCTCCTGCTTGAGAAGAGGGTCAGACTAGATGACCTCCAAGGTGCCTTCGCACTCTGATTCTGTCAAGGTCTCCTGCATCAGAAGGGGGTCAGACTAGATGACCTCCACGGTACCTTCCCACTCTGATTCTGTCAAGGTCTACTGCATCAGAAGGGGGTCAGACTAAATGACCTCCACGGTACCTTCCCACTCTAATTCTGTCAAGGTCTCGTGCTTGAAAAGGGGGTCAGACTAGATGACCTCCGAAGTCCCTTCCCACTCTGATTCTGTCAAGGTCTCCTGCATCAGAAGGGGGTCAGACTAGATGACCTCCAAGGTGCCTTCCCACTCTGATTCTGTCAAGGTCTCCTGCTTGAAAAGGGGGTCAGACTAGATGACCTCCGGGGTCCCTTCCAGCTCTCTCCTGACTGTGATTGTGTGAGTCTCCTGCGTAGGCAGGGGGGCAGACTAGATGATTTCTGAGGTCCCTTCCAGCTCTCTCTTTACTGTGATTCTGTGAGAGTCTCCTCTTTGAGCAGGGGTCTGACTAGAAGACCTCTGAGGTGCCTTCCCACTCTGATTCGGTAAGGGTCTCCTGCTTGAATAGGGGGTCAGACTAGATGACCTCCAAAGTCCCTTCCCACTCTGATTCTGTCAAGGTCTCCTGCTTGAGAAGGGGGTCAGACTAGATGACCTCCGAAATCCATTCCCACTTTGATTCGGTAAGAGTCTCTGCCTGAGAAGAGGGTCAGACTAGATGACCTCTGAGGTGCCTTCCCACTCTGATTCGGTAAGGGTCTCCTGCTTGAATAGGGGGTCAGACTAGATGACCTCCGAAATCCCTTCCCACTCTGATTCGGTAAGAGTCTCTGCCTGAGAAGAGGGTCAGACTAGATGACCTCCAAGGTGCCTTCCCACTCTGATTCTGTCAAGGTCTCCTGCTTGAAAAGGGGGTCAGGCTAGATGACCTCCAAGGTGCCTTCCCACTCTGATTCTGTCAAGGTCTCCTGCATCAGAAGGGGGTCAGACTAGATGACCTCCGAGGTACCTTCCCACTCTGATTCTGTCAAGGTCTCCTGCATCAGAAGGGGGTCAGACTAGATGACCTCCAAGGTGCCTTCCCACTCTGATTCTGTCAAGGTCTCCTGCATCAGAAGGCGGTCCGACTATATGACCTCTGAGGTACCTTCCCACTCTAATTCTGTCAAGGTCTCCTGCTAGAGAAGGGGGTCAGACTAGATGACCTCCGAAATCCCTTCCCACTCTGATTCGGTAAAAGTCTCTGCCTGAGAAGAGGGTCAGACTAGATGACCTCCAAGGTGCCTTCCCACTCTGATTCTGTCAAGGTCTCCTGCTTGAAAAGGGGGTCAGGCTAGATGACCTCCAAGGTGCCTTCCCACTCTGAATCTGTCAAGGTCTCCTGCATCAGAAGGCGGTCCGACTATATGACCTCTGAGGTACCTTCCCACTCTAATTCTGTCAAGGTCTCCTGCTTGAGAAGGGGGTCAGACTAGATGACCTCCGAAATCCCTTCCCACTCTGATTCGGTAAGAGTCTCTGCCTGAGAAGTGGGTCAGACTAGATGACCTCCAAGGTGCATTCCCACTCTGATTCTGTCAAGGTCTCCTGCTTGAAAAGGGGGTCAGGCTAGGTGACCTCCAAGGTGCCTTCCCACTCTGATTCTGTCAAGGTCTCCTGCATCAGAAGGGGGTCAGACTAGATGACCTCTGAGGTACCTTCCCACTCTAATTCTTTCAAGGTCTCCTGCTTGAGAAGGGGTTCAGACTAGATGACCTCCGAAATCCCTTCCCACTCTAATTCGATAAGAGTCTCTGCCTGAGAAGAGGGTCAGACTAGATGACCTCCAAGGTGCCTTCCCACTCTGATTCTGTCAAGGTCTCCTGCTTGAAAAGGGGGTCAGGCTAGATGACCTCCAAGGTGCCTTCCCACTCTGATTCTGTCAAGGTCTCCTGCGTCAGAAGGGGGTCAGACTAGATGACCTCCACGGTACCTTCCCACTCTAATTCTGTCAAGCTCTCGTGCTTGAATAGGGGGTCAGACTAGATGTCCTCCGAAGTCCCTTCCCACTCTGATTCTGTCAAGGTCTCCTGCATCAGAAGGGGGTCAGACTAGATGACCTCCACGGTACCTTCCCACTCTGATTCTTTTTTTTTTATAAGAGGTTTTATTTTTCCAAAAACACAAACATAACAAACAAACATACAACACATAGATCCATATCAATTTCAAGTATGTCGGTCGGTCAAAAATCACAGTGCCTTCCCCTCATTATTCATACTCAATATTACAAAAAGGAAAAACTATAATCATTATTATTAATCCTTTATCATATTATAATCTCTATATTGTTTCGACAGTTCTATCTATCTTTATATTCCCAAAAATATATTACCAAACTTTTTGTCTAACCATTGATAGAACATATTCCATATCTTATAAAACTGCTTTTCTTCTTGTCCCTAATTTCAAATGTTAATCTACTCATTTCGGCACAATCCAAAATCTTCTTAATCACTTCCTCCTGCAGAGGTGTCTTGTCATTTCTCCAGTTTTTAGCAAATACAATTCTAGCGGCTGTCAGTACATTAACAATCAAATATTTCAATTCTTTGTTAAATGTCTCTGGTACAATTCCCAACAGAAATATCTCAGGTTTCAAGTCTATATGTTGTTGTGTCATTTTTTCCAACCACATGTGGATTTTAGTCCAGTATCTTTTCGCATCAACGCAAGTCCACCACATGTGATAGTAGGAGCCAGGTATCTGATGACATTTCCAACACTTATCCGATTTATCCTTGAACATTCTTGCAATCCTTCTCGGGGATCGGTGCCACCTGTAAAACATCTTATACAAATTTTCTTTATATGCAGTTGACATTGTCATTTTATAATTCTGATCCCACAGTGTTTGCCATCTCTCTAGATCTATCCCATAACCAAATTTTTCCCCAAGCAATCATTGTTTCCTTAACCTGCTCCTCTTCCATTCTAACTTCTAATAGATAACCATAAAGTTTTTAATCATTTTTTCGTTCGTGCCCATCAAGATTTTATCTAATTCAGTTGGTTTTTATAAATCCCTTCAGTCCTAACATCCTCATCATATCTAGATTGTATTTGCAAATATGAAAACCAATTCATTTTATACCTTGTTCTTGTAGTGTTTGCATCGATTTGAGTTCACCCTTTTCATTTAAAATCTCTCCATATCTAACTGTTTGTTCCTTCTTGTATATTATTGCATATGAAAAAGCTTCAATAGTAGATACCCATAATGGAATTTGTATATAATGTTGTTTTCTAGTTTTTCCCAATTTAAAAATAAAACTTCTCGAACATAGTGTCTTCTAAAATATCCTTGTTTTTTGTTCCCTTATACCATAAGAAAGCATGCCATCCTAGTAATAAATCATGACCCTCTAAAGTTAACAATCTATTATTTCTCAATGTTATCCATTCTTTCACCCACATCAGACTTGCAGCTTGATAATACAATTCCCAGTTTGGTAGTGCGAATCCCCTCTTGACCTTGCATCTTGTAATAGCTTAAATTTGATTCTTGGCTTTTTGCCCTGCCATATAAATTTGATGTGATTTTATTTAGATCTTCAAAGTACCCTTTCCCAAGTCTAATTGGGATTGTCTGAAATAGATATGAGATTCTAGGTAGAATATTCATCTTAACTGTCGATATTCTGCCAATAAGAGATAATTGCATATTTTCCCATCTTTCAAGATCTGTCGCTATCTGCTGTTTAAGTTTTATATAATTATCTTCTTTCAAAGTACTGCATCTGTTATATATATTCCCAAATATTTAACTTTATTTGCGATCTGAATCTCTAATAAATCTTCTAAATCTTTCTTGCTTTTGCTAACATATTCTTTGTTAGGATCTTTGTTTTGTCTTTATTAATTTTTAAACCTGCCACCATTCCATATTCTTCTATTTGTTCTATCAACTTAGGTGCTGATTTAATGGATCCTCTAGTATGAATACCAAATCATCTGCAAACGCCTGTAGTTTATATTCTTCTTTTTAATTTTCATTCCTTTTATTTCTTCATCTTCTCTGATAGCTCTATTCAGTACTTCTAGTGTTAAAACAAACAGCAGGGGTGACAGAGGGCAACCTTGTCTAGTTCCTTTTCTTATCCCTATAGATTCTGTCAACTCTCCATTTACCAATATCTTTGCTGTTTGATTATTATATATTGCCTCAATAGCTTGTATAAAGTTTTTCCAAAGCCCATTTGCATCATTTGCAATATCATAAACCGCCAGTTCACATTGTCAAATGCTTTTTGAGCATCTAAAAACATCAGTGCCATCTGTTTTTCAGGATGTGTTTCATAATACTCCAGAGTATCTAAAATTATTCTCACATTTTGCTTGATTTGTCGTTTTGGCAAAAATCCATTTTGATCCGTGTGGATAAATTCATTTAAATATCTTTTCATTCTTTCTGCCAAGATTGAAGCAAAGATTTTATAATCTGAATTCAACAATGAGATAGGTCTATAATTTTTAACTTGTTGTAGATCCATTTCTTCTTTAGGTATAAGGGTAATATAAGCTTCCAACCATGTCTCAGGTATTCTCTTTTTTAGTAAGACTTCATTCATCACTTCTAGAAGGTGAGTGCTTAACACTTCCTGGAAGGTCTTATAAAATTCTGCCAATAGACCATCTGGACCTGGTGCTTTTCCTGTATTTTGTTTCTTCAAGGCTTCTGTTAATTCCATCATGGTTATGTTCCCTTCTAACATTGTCTCAATGTCTTCAGGTATCTGTGGTAGTCTTGTCTTTTGTAGATACTGTTCAATTAGTTCTTCTAGAATATCTTCTTGAGAGTACAGTTTTTCATAGTAGTCTCGAATAATTTTTCTTTTCATCGTTCCCATGCTGTATATTCCCTTTTCCATCTATTAATTGGCTAATTTTCTTTCTTTCTCTTTCCTTTCTAATTTTATACGCTAACCACCTTCCTGGCTTATTACCATTTTCAAAGTAATTTTGTTTAGCCTTTAATCTTTTGAGCAATTTCTTCCTTGTCCATTAAAGCCATTTTATGTTTAATCACATCCATTTTCCTTTTAATATCTTTCCCTTGCGGTGATTGTTGTAGTTCTTTTTCCAATTTCATGAAATCATCTTCCAATATTTTGAGTGTCTTCTTCCATTTAATATTTCTTTTCCTTATATAGTCAATTATCAAACCTCTTGTATAAGCCTTCATCGCATCCCAGCGATTTGTAGTGATGTATCTTCTTTTCTATTTTCCTTGAAAAAAAGATAAGTTCTGTCTCAATTCTCTTTTAAATTCTTCTTCTTTCAAAATCATATTATTTAATGTCCATCTAGATCTTCTCCTCTGTCCTTTCCAGGCAACTATCAATGGATTGTGATCTGCCCAGGTCCCACTTTCAATTTGAATTTTCTGTATATCGGAGAGCATATCTGCAGATGCCCATACCATATCTATTCTTGACCATGATTCATGTCTATTTGAATAAAAAGTAAATTCTTTATTTCCAATATTTCTCTCTCTCCATATATCTTTAATATTCATTTCTTCTATCATTTGAAAGAAGGACTTGGGTAGCTTTTTTCTAATTTTCTTTTTGGTTCTTTCAGATTTGTAATCAAGCTGGTCATTAATTATCCCATTAAAATCTCCCATCAGAAAAATATTTGCATAGTCTAATTCAATCACTTTTGGTATAATTTCTTATAGAATTCTTCTTGATTCTCACTTGGTGCATATATTGCTATCAAGAGCATTTTAGTGTTGTTGTCTATTATCTCCACCATTAAAATCCTCCCATCTTCATCTGTATAAATCAATTCTGCAGTAATTGTATCTTTAATATATAAAGCCACTCCTCTTTTTTTACATTGCCAGTGATGTAAATAGCTTTCCTAACTTTCTTTGCCTTAATACATATTCATTTTGCTTTTTAATATGGACCTCTTGCAGACAAATTATATCAAATTTTAATTTCTCTAATTTATGAAATATTTTCCTTCTTTTGGCAATTGAATTGAGTCCATTTATATTCATTGAAATCAATTTTTCCCTTCCATTTTAAGTCTTATATATAGGTTGTTTTGCTCTAGTCGTTCTAACTTCTTTTTGTTCTCTAGATAGACCTACTGCTCCAAGTTGTTCTTCTTCTTCACTTATCATTGCATCTTCCTTTGGGAGTTCCACAATCAATTCTTCATGTCCTCCGTTTCCTCTTTTCCTCTGAAATAGCCCTCATAGAATGATTCTGCCTTCTCCACTGTGTCGATTCTATGTCTTTGTTCCTGCCAGACAAACAAGAGGCCTTCTGGTATTAGCCATCTATAATTTATTCCTCTCTTCAATAATTCTCTGGATAAAAAGCATATTCTCCTCTCCTCTCTCTTATTCTTCTTGGTATCTGTTTCAGTACCGTGACATCTTTATTGTTGTGCTTCAGCGTCTTATCTCTGACTGTTTGCAATATTTGTGATTTAATACTCTTCTTAGTAAATCTAATATGAATTTCTCTTGGAAGTTTATTCCTCGTTGCATATCTTGTAAAGACACGAAATGTTTCATCTATTCCATCCCTCATCTTCTCTTCCGTTATTTCTAACAGTTCTGCCAAAATCTGTGTCATTTTCTCCAGTAAATTTTCACCCTTCTCTTCCTCGACATTTTGGAATCTCAAATAAAATTCGATCTATCAACTTCACTTCAGAGATTCATTATGGTCGCTCTCAACTTCCCTTAATCTGGTGTTAAAACTCTTCATTTCCTTGTCTCTTTGTTCTTGCTGCTCTTCAATTTTCTTCATCCTCTCACCGTATTTCTCCATTGTTTGCTGTAGAACCTTTATATTTTCATCTGTCTTGTCTAACTTTTTATCTGTCTTGTCTAGCTTCTGTTCAATTATCTCTATTCTTTTTCCAATCTCACCTACTGCTTGTAAAATCTTCTGTATTGCCTCTTCTGTTGTGGGAGCCATTACTTGTGGAATTGAAGATCTTCTACTCATTGTTGCAAAGATTGTCAGAACCAATTCCAAAAAGAAGGAAGGAAAAAAAATGAAGGCCAATAACAGAAAGTAAAAATAAAAATTAGTGTTATAAAAAGGGAGGAGAACAATCCTTTTTAACAAGAAAAAAGGGAAAAGAATAGTAGAAGGAAAAAAGGGGGTGAAATTACATATCAATAATATATCAATAGTTTGAAAAAAAGGTAAAAATTTAAAAAAACTTGAATTTAAAAAGGAAAAATCGGAAAGAGATAAGAAAAAAGGGTCCAATAATTAACTGTCTTGTTTCCAATGTGCAAAGTAAAAAACCAACTCTCAAAAGAAAAAAGGCTAAAAATGGAAAAATAGGAAGGTATCAATAAAAAAAAAAGAATGTAAAATAATAAGGTAGTAGAATTCCCTTTAGGAATAACAAAATATATTTTTAGGGGCTCCAATTATGAAGAATTAAATTCCAAACAATAAAAAGCCTTGGCAGGAAGCAATATCACTCTTTATTCCATTGCCACTATGCAGAGTCCAGAGCTTAACTAGTGAAAGCGGAAAGATAGCAGCTCCTCTGTTTTTGCCTCTCGAAGAAATCCAATTCTTTTATTTTAAAAAACTCTCCGAGGTCACTTTACTCTTCAGTTCCAAACTGCAGGCTCAGAGATATTCCAAAAGCACCTATCCAGCACTTTCTAATCAACAGAGCCTTGGATACAGTCCTTGCAAGTGTGTATGTTTATATAAGATAACGGGTCTCTAGTAGCAATATTGTATCTCACAAGCCACTTTCACTTCCTTGCCAGATGGCTTCCAAAATGTATCACTTCCTGTCTTATTCAAAACAAGAAAGACAGAAAAAAAATCTTGGTGGCCATTTCTTATATGCAAAAATAAAAAATAACCAGATCAAAATAACCAAATTACATTAGAGGCCCTAGTGCCAAAAAAGGAAAAAAGAGAAAAAATTCAATAAATATAAAAGGTATTCAAGGACTCCCAAGAGGAAAAAGTGAAAGGAAAGTCTTTAAAGCCATAAAAAGAAAGAAGAAACAAAACTCTTTACTTTCAAACACAATCTCTTCCGCCGCCTATTCCATATCACTCTCAATTTCACACCATTAGAGTTGCTAGGGTGTTCCCAAAGGGTTAAAAACAAGATGATCTCACCGACCGACAAACTTCTTCCAATCTCATTCCTCCGGAGATGTCACAGCTTCTTCAGCCCGATGGCTGCCTCAGCACGTTTCGGGTAGAGGGGCTGTCCTGGATCAACCAGGGACTTTGCGACATCCCTGGGATCAACAGGAGGCGCCCCCAACTTTCACCAACCCTATGAGTCAGTTTAGATCCCGAAGGACCGTCTCGAAGCGGCAGTATCAGAGGTGATCTCAGGAATCAAGATCACCTCCGTCTCGCGGCGACTCCAGCTCTGCCCATCTCTTTCCCACTCTGATTCTGTCAAGGTCTCGTGCTTGAAAAGGGGGTCAGACTAGATGACCTCTGAAGTCCCTTCCCACTCTGATTCTGTCAAGGTCTCCTGCATCAGAAGGGGGTCAGACTAGATGACCTCCGGGGTACCTTCCAGCTCTCTCCTGACTGTGATTCTGTGAGTGTCCTGCCTAGGCAGGGGGTCAGACTAGATGATTTCTGAGGTCCCTTCCAGCTCTCTCTTTACTGTGATTCTGTGAGAGTCACCTTTTTGAGCAGGGGGTCTGACTAGAAGACCTCTGAGGTGCCTTCCCACTCTGATTCTGTCAGAGTCTCCTGAGCAGGGGTCAGACTAGATGACCTCTGAGGTGCCTTCCCACTCTGATTCTGTCAAGGTCTCCTGCATCAGAAGGGGGTCAGACTATATGACGTCTGAGGTACCTTCCCACTCTGATTCTGTCAAGGTCTCCTGCTTGAAAAGGGGGTCAGGCTAGATGACCTCCAAGGTGCCTTCCCACTCTGATTCTTTCAAGGTCTCCTGCATCAGAAGGGGGTCAGACTAGATGACCTCTGAGGTACCTACCCACTCTAATTCTGTCAAGGTCTCCTGCTTGAGAAGGGGGTCAGACTAGATGACCTCCGAAATCCCTTCCCACTCTGTTTCAGTAAGAGTCTCTGCCTGAGAAGAGGGTCAGACTAGATGACCTCCCAGGTGCCTTCCCACTCTGATTCTGTCAAGGTCTCCTGCTTGAAAAGGGGGTCAGGCTAGATGACCTCCAAGGTGCCTTCCAACTCTGATTCTGTCAAGGTCTTGTGCTTGAAAAGGGGGTCAGACTAGATGACCTCCGGGGTCCCTTCCAGCTCTCTCCTGACTGTGATTCTGTGAGTCTCATGCGTAGGCATGGGGTCAGACTAGATGATTTCTGAGGTCCCTTCCCACTCTGATTCTGTCAAGGTCTCCTGCATCAGAAGGGGGTCAGACTAGATGACCTCCGAAATCCCTTCCCACTCTGATTCGGTAAGAGTCTCTGCCTGAGAAGAGGGTCAGACTAGATGACCTCCCAGGTGCCTTCCCACTCTGATTCTGTCAAGGTCTCCTGCTTGAAAAAAGGGTCAGGCAAGATGACCTCCAAGGTGCCTTCCCACTCTGATTCTGTCAAGGGCTCTTGCTTGAGAAGGGGGTCAGGCTAGATGACCTCCAAGGTACCTTCGCACTCCGATTCTGTCATGGTCTCCTGCATCGGAACAGGGTCAGACTAGATGACCTCCACGGTACCTTCCCACTCTGATTCTTTTAAGGTCTCGTGCTTGAAAAGGGGGTCAGACTAGATGATCTCTGGGGTACCTTTCAAGGTCTCTCCTGACTGTGATTCTGTGAGTGTCCTGCATAGGCAGGGGGTCAGACTAGATGATTTCAGAGGTCCCTTCCAGCTCTCACCTTACTGTGATTCTGTGAGAGTCTCCTCTTTGAGCAGGGGGTCTGACTAGAAGACCTCTGAGGTGCCTTCCCACTCTGATTCGGTAAGGGTCTCCTGCTTGAATAGTGGGTCAGACTAGATGACCTCCGAAGTCCCTTCCCACTCTGATTCTGTCAAGGTCTCCTGCATCAGAAGGGGGTCAGACTAGATGACCTCCGAAATGCCTTCCCACTCTGATTCGGTTAGAGTCTCTGCCTGAGAAGAAGGTCAGACTAGATGACCTCCAAGGTGCCTTCCCACTCTGATTCTGTCAAGGTCTCCTGCATCAGAAGGGGGTCAGACTAGATGACCTCCAAGGTACCTTCCCACTCTGATTCTTTCAAGGTCTCGTGCTTGAATAGGGGGTCAGACTAGATGACCTCCGAAGTCCCCTCCCACCCTGATTCTGTCAAGGTCTCCTGCTTGAAAAGGGGGTCAGGCTAGATGACCTCCAAGGTGCCTTCCCACTCTGATTCTGTCAAGGTCTCCTGCATCAGAAGGGGGTCAGACTAGATGACCTCCACGGTACCTTCCAACTCTGATTCTGTCAAGGTCTTGTGCTTGAAAAGGGGGTCAGACTAGATGACCTCCGGGGTCCCTTCCAGCTCTCTCCTGACTGTGATTCTGTGAGTCTCATGCGGAGGCATGGGGTCAGACTAGATGATTTCTGAGGTCCCTTCCCACTCTGATTCTGTCAAGGTCTCCTGCATCAGAAGGGGGTCAGACTAGATGACCTCCGAAATCCCTTCCCACTCTGATTCGGTAAGAGTCTCTGCCTGAGAAGAGGGTCAGACTAGATGACCTCCAAGGTGCCTTCCCACTCTGATTCTGTCAAGGTCTCCAGCATAAGAAGGGGTCAGACTAGATGACCTCCAAAGTCCCTTCCCACTCTGATTCTGTCAAGGTCTCCTGCATCAGAAGGGGGTCAGACTAGATGACCTCTGAGGTACCTTCCCACTCTAATTCTTTCAAGGTCTCCTGCTTGAGAAGGGGGTCAGACTAGATGACCTCCGAAGTCCCTTCCCACTCTGATTCTGTCAAGGTCTCCTGCATCAGAACGGGGTCAGACTAGATGACCTCCACGGTACCTTCCCACTCTAATTCTGTCAAGTTCTCGTGCTTGAATTGGGGGTCAGACTAGATGACCTCCAAAGTCCCTTCCCACTCTGATTCTGTCAAAGTCTCCTACATAAGAAGGGGGTCAGACTTGCTCACCTCCAAGGTATCATCCAACTCTGATTCTGTCAAGGTCTCGTGCTTGAAAAGGGGGTCAGACTAGATGACCTCCGGGATCCCTTCCAGCTCTCTCCTGACTGTGATTCTGTCAGTCTCCTGCGTAGGCAGGGGGTCAGACTAGATGATTTCTGAGGTCCCTTCCAGCTCTCTCTTTACTGTGATTCTGTGAGAGTCTCCTCTTTGAGCAGGGGGTCAGACTAGATGACTTCTGAGGTACCTTCCCACTCTGATTCTGTCAAAGTCTCCTGCATGAGAAGGGGGTCAGACTAGATGACCTCCGAAATCCCTTCCCACTCTGATTCGGTAAGAGTCTCTGCCTGAGAAGAGGGTCAGACTAGATGACCTCCAAGGTGCCTTCCCACTCTGATTCTGTCAAGGTCTCCTGCATAAAAAGGGGGTCAGACTAGATGACCTCCACGGTACCTTCCCACTCTGATTCTGTCAAGGTCTCTGCTTGAAAAGGGGGTCAGACTAGATGACCTCCGTGGTCCCTTCCAGCTCTCTCCTGACTGTGATTCTGTGAGTCCTGTAGGCAGGGGTCAGACTAGATGATTTCTGAGGTCCCTTCCAGCTCTCTCTTTACTGTGATTCTGTGAGAGTCTCCTTTGAGCAGGGGTCAGACTAGAAGACCTCTGAGGTCCCTTCCCACTCTGATTCTGTAAGGTCTCCTGCTTGAATAACTAGATGGGATTCTGTCAAGGTCTCCTGCTTGAAAATGAGGCTAGATGACCTCCAAGGTGCCTTCCCACTCTGATTCTGTCAAGGTCTCCTGCATCAGAAGGGGGTCTGACTAGAAGACCTCCAAGGTGCCTTCCCACTCTGATTCAGTAAGAGTCTCTGCCTGAGAAGAGGGTCAGACTAGATGACCTCCAAGGTGCCTTCCCACTCTGATTCTTTCAAAGTCTCCTGCTTGAAAAGGGGGTCAGGCTAGATGACCTCCAAGGTGCCTTCCCACTCTGATTCTGTCAAGGTCTCGTGCTTGAATTGGGGGTCAGACTAGATGACCTCCAAAGTCCTTTCCCACTCTGATTCTGTCAAGGTGTCCTGCATCAGAAGGCGGTCAGACTAGATGACCTCCAAGGTGCCTTCCCACTCTGATTCTGTCAAGGTCTCGTGCTTGAAAAGGGGGTCAGACTAGATGACCTCCAGGGTCCCTTTCAGCTCTCTCCTGACTGTGATTCTGTGAGAGTCTCCTCTTTGAGCAGGGGGTCAGACTAGATGACCTCCAAAGTCCCTTCCCACTCTGATTCCATCAAGGTCTCCTGCATCAGAAGGCGGTCAGACTAGATGACCTCTGAGGTACCTTCCCACTCTAATTCTGTCAAGTTCTCCTGCTTGAGAAGGGGGTCAGACTAGAGCTTCAGGGTTGAGCCTTCTCGAGAATGGGCTGCGGTTTGTGATTGTCCGCGACCGCAGCCTGGCTCTTGCGTCGGAGAGCCCCGATCCTGCAAGGTCCGGGGCTGAAGCTGCCTTGTAGGGGCGGCGGAGAAAGGGAAATCTGCCAGCCAGAGTGAAGGGAGCCGCATCTCCCCCCTTTTGGGTCTGGTCTTTTCCCTCCGAAGACGTCAAGAAGTGGTGGTCAAAAATGGCCACCTCGAAGAGAAGGTCTCAACGGGATTAAGATTGATGCAGGAGGAAAGAGAGAAGTCGACAGCAGAGGAACCGGGAGTATCGGATGGTAAGATCAAGGCACCCGGATTAAGATAAAGATGAGTTTTTAAAAAGAAACAGAAGCGGCGCAGTCTCAAGTGAAGTAAAAAATAAGTAAAATATTTTTGACAGTTATAAGGGGCTTCGAACCGGGAAAGGAAGAAGCCAGCGTAAGAATTTAAGTTTGGGGCTCGGAAAACCTTGAATATCAAAATAAAAGGAAAGGGTTAAGACTCTGTGCAGAAAGTGCCACTTTGTGGAGAAAAATTGGAAGCTAAAGAAGAAAGAAATTATCTTGTTCCTTTGTGGATTGGAGTTGTTACATTTTAAAGAGACGCTGAAACAAAAAAACAAGACTCATAGAAAGTGAAAGCTTGAATACACAAAGACGGACTACCGGATTAGTTGGTGACATTGATATAGATTCTTGACCTGGGTTAGGATCTTAGAAAATTTAAAGAAGAAGAAATAAGGAAAATAAAAATTCTGGTGGCCATCCAAAGAATCAAAAATGGAGTTTAAAAGTATGAAAGAACTGCTACAGGAAGTGACTGAACTAACTTGGCTCGTTGCAGAAAACATGGGCATTGAAATGGTGAATAAAGAACAAGAAGAAGGAACCTTGGAAAGGGAGGAGCTAGCACAAGAGAAAGCCATTTTTAAAAGACAATTAATACAAAGATTAATACAAATAAAAGGGAAAGGAAGGGTGGCTAAAAAAATGGAACCTAAGAAAGTATCTAAAAAGGGGAACATTTATGAAATTAAGCATGTTAGAAAGGTGCAGAAGAAAAGGGAACAGAAAGGTAAAGAGAGAGAGAGGGATTCAAACTGGACAGAGAAGGGGGGGAGCAGGATAAAAGGGAGGAGAAGGGAGCCAGCACAAGCGAAAGCCATTTTAAGAAGACAACTAACACAAAGATTAATACAAATAAAAGGGAAAGGGAGGATGGTCAAAAAAACGAAACTTAAGAAAGTAATTAAAAAGGAGAACATACATGAAATTAGGCATGTTAGAAAGGTCCAGAAGGATAGGGAGCAGAAAGGTAAAGAGAGAGAGAGGGATTCAAACTGGATAGAGAAGGGGGATAGCGGGATAAAAGGGAGGAGAAGGAACAAGAAACAAGAACAGAAGATAGAGAAATATGGGAACTACATAATGAAGAAAGAAACTTGTTTGCATAGAGATAATGGCTAATGCATTAAGAAGGGGGGTTCTGCATGAAGAAGTGGTAATAAGAATATATTGCAATTATTAAAATGTAAAACAATAGGGGTTACTGACAATTTTTACTGGTAAAAGGTCACAATTTTATTTCTTATTTACAAAAGAAAGGTAAATGTTGATTAGATAAATTGAACTAATTGAAATGATTTTAGAAAATGTTTAAAAATGAGATTTGTCAATAACCAAGATTAGTTATTTGTTATGTATGTAGGTTTGAATGTTATTGGTTTATTTGAACTGTTCTTGTAAAATGTCAAATGGTATTGGTTTAAATAGTGCGGGAAGAAACCCTGCACTCCCATTGGCTGGCAACCATGGCTGCAGGCTATAAGAGGCAGCCGTAGCCAAGCCAGGACGGGTCCATTCGAGCTGTAGTCACTTAATAAACTCTTTGCTGGAACTCCTCGCGTCTGACTCTTCATGCAAACTTAACACTGGCGACGAGGATGGGATTTCCCTGAAGAGAAGACGACGCAAGAACAAGCAACAGAGCGAGATGGCTGCGCTGAACACCCCCAGCACCGTTGATCCGGCGGCGAAGACTGGGAATCGTATGCGGATCGCTTCCAGATGTATCTGGAAGGGAACGACCTCGCCGGCATCCCCGAGAGACGGAAGAGGGCGGTCTTTCTCACGCACTGCGGTCCGGCAGTCTTCAAAATGGCGAAAGCGTTAGCGGGAGCTGCAGAGCTGAAGGTAATGGAATGGCCCGATTTAGAGAAACTTTTAAGAGCCCATTACGCCCCTCAAGTATCGTGCCTCATTAAGAGACACGAATTTTACCGTCGGGATCAAGGGGATAGCGAGAATGTTAATGACTTCGTGGCAAATTTAAGGGACATTGGGGGTGCTTGTGACTTTACCAACTTAGAAGAGGCCATGCGTGATCGGTTTGTTTTAGGCCTAAAAGATAAGGTCTTACAAAGTAAACTATTAATGAAACCTAAGATCACGTTTAAAGAGGCCATTGAAGAAGCTGTCTCAGCGGAAGCCACCAAGTCCTCAGCAGCGGCCATGAAAAGATTAACAAGGCCTCAAGCCAGGCCTCAAGCCATTCTGATGGGGAAAAATCCACAACAGCCCATTGCGAACAAATAGACTCTGATTCTGATGGCAGTGAGGCAGAAGAGGGGATTTTTAGACTCAGAATGGAGAAGAAGAGAAAAGACTCTGGGAAAAACAGGCAAGGATTCTATTGCAGAGGCTGTGGGGGCCACCCCGCACTGAATGCAAGTTCTTTGACTCCATTTGCCTACGTTGTGAGAAACGGGGTCACATAGCCAGAGACTGCAAATCATCCAGAACTCCACCGATTAGGAAAAAATTTCCTGATAAAGACTTTAAGCCCAATAATTTCCTTGAAAAGATGGGGCGAAATTCAGAAGCAAATGGCAAGAATGAAACTCACCAAACAATCACTACTGGTCATTCTTCACCCTTAAAAAGCAGAAAAGTACATGTGAAGGTGTTTATTGAAGGAAGACCTTGCCAAATGGAAGTGGACTCAGGCTCTTATTTATCTATGGTGTCATGGGACACTATCCACAGACTCTTTCCCAAAATTCAGAAGAAGCATTTCCAGAAGCAAGCACTGACTCTCAAAGACTACCAAGGGAACAAGATTCCAGTAGTTGGAGCAAGAGATTTCAACGTGCAGTTTAAAGGCCACACCAAACGTTTGCCCCTGACCATCGTGGACAAGGATCGCCCAAGTTTGCTGGGACTTGAGTGGTTCAAGCCACTAGGCATCGAGGTGACTGGCATCAATCACGTAAGCAGCTCTGAATGGGAGGAGTCCTTGAAGTCTGAGTTTCCAGAGGTCTTCAGCGAAGGACTGGGCAAGTATATGGGGACCCCTATTGCTTTCAGCCTAGACCCCAAGGTGCCCCCAATTCGTTTAAAGCCCAGGAGGGTCCCATTTGCTTTAAAGGAAAAATTGATGCACAATTAGATAAGCTCATTGCTCAAGGGGTTTTAGAGCCTACTGACCACTCCAGATGGGAAACACCCATAGTCACACCAGTCAAGGCTGATGGGTCAGTGAGAATCTGTGGAGACTATAAGGGGACACTTAACCATGCGCTGCAGCAGAGCGCATACCCAGTACCAGTTGTGCATCATCTGCTCCATTCCCTTGGCAGGGGTACAGTATTTGCTAAACTGGACTTAGCTCAGGCATATCAACAATTAACAGTTGATGATGCCACTGCAGAGGCACAAACAATTGTGACTCATAGAGGTGCCTTCAAATGTAAAAGACTACAATTTGGAGTAATCGTGGCACCTGGCATTTTTCAAAGCCTTATGGAAAGAATGTTGCAAGGACTGCCAGGGCTAGTACCTTATTTTGATGATGTGTTAATCTCTGCTGAAAATGACACTCAGCTTCAAGAGAGACTCAGAGAAGTCCTTACCAGATTCAGAAAAGCGGGTTTAAAAGTCAAGGAAGACAAATGTACACTCAAAACAGACAGAGTTGAGTTCCTGGGGTACATGATTGACAAGCATGGCATCCACCCTACTGATGCCAAGGTTAAAGCAATCAAGGAAGCCCCTAAACCTCGATGCAAGGCAGATTTGCAAGCCTTCCTTGGACTTATTAACTTTTACCACATGTTTCTACCTCACAAAGCATCTATTGCTGAGCCTTTACATCGCCTGCTTGATAAGAAAGCTGTTTGGATCTGGGGAGGAAGGAACAGTCAGCATTTAACAGTATTAAGAGACTAATCACGTCTGATGCTGTGTTGATACAATTCTCTGAGAATTTGCCTGTTGTTCTGACTTGTGATGCATCCCCTTTGGAGTGGGGGGGTTGAGTCACAGGCTTCCCAGTGGAAGGGAAGCCCCAATTGCATTTTACTCTCGCACTTTGTCCAAAGCAGAGAGGAATTATAGCCAATTGGACAAGGAGCTTTAGCAGTTGTTGCAGCTGTTAAGAAATTTCATGAATATCTGTATGGCAGGTCATTCACATTGTTACAGATCACAAACCTTTATTAGGCATTGTGGCAGGAGACAAACCTACACCTAATATCCTGTCACCAAGAATGCTGAGGTGGACTGAATTTCTTGCAGCCTATTCATACAAACTGATTCACAGGCCTGGCAAGGACATTGGACATGCTGATGCACTGAGTCGTTGCCCACTACCTTGCCACAAGGAGGACTTTGAACTTGAAACTCACACCTTTTTCCTGGAGACCGTTGCTAAGCTTCCAGTCCATGCTGCTGAGATTGCCAGAGAAACTGCCAAAGATGCTGTGTTGGCACCTGTTATGGGCTGGATTAAGAAAGGTTGGCCTCTTCAAGATCTACCTCACCTTGCCCAACCTTTTAAGTCCAGGCAAACTGAATTATCTGTATTAAGAGGATGTATTTTGTGGGGTAACAGGGTGGTTATTCCTGCAAAACTGCAAAGGGAGGTTTTGGAAATGTTACATGAGGGTCATCCTGGGATTGTAAGGATGAAAGGTTTGGCCAGGAGTTATGTATGGTGGCCAGGTATTGACAAAATGGTTGAAAACTGGGTAGCCTCTTGTCCCAATTGCCAGGTAGTCAGGCCTGCTCCACCTCACGCCCCCACAGGAATGGGAATGTCCTAGGGGCCCATGGTCTAGAATCCACATTGATTTTGCAGGCCCTACAAGAGGGCACACTTTTCTAGTTATAGTAGATGCATATTCCAAATGGCTAGAGGTAATTCCCATGACATCCACTACAACTGAGGCTGTCATCAAGCAGCTCAGAAAATTTTTTGTCACCCATGGGTTACCAGATGTCCTTGTTTCTGACAATGGCCCTCAATTCACATCTAACATTTTTGAATCCTTTCTAGCTCAACAGGGTATCAGACATGCCCTCACTGCCCCTGGGCACCCTTCGGCCAACGGCCGGGCTGAACGCATGGTACGCTTTACCAAAGAGAAGCTTCAGCAGCTGGGTCCTGGGGATATCTTGTCCCCAGCAGAGTTGTTGATGGGTAGGAAACTTAGGTCTTCCCTTGACTGCCTTCATCCCACTTACGCACCCAACGCACCACTGGATTCCACTTCCAAAGTTCGTTCTTTTAGTGTGGGAGATTCTGTATATGCTAGGAACCTTATAGGTGAACCTTTGTGGATTCCTGCTGAAATAACTCACATCACTGGCCCTCGTTCTTACAGGGTACAAACAGAGGATGGCCTCCTCTGGAGCAGGCACATTGACCAACTTAGATCCAGGTTCCCTCAGGAACATCGCCCCTGTCTCTCTCTGGGTCCCTCACCTGATGTCTCTTCTAGGGGAAGGGGGAACAGGAGGAAAATCAGCAAACAGGAATCAACCCCATGTGTAATGAGCCATTGCGACAGGAACCATCCCGAACCCTGTCACAATGCCAAGATCCATCCTTAGAAGTGGAAGATTGCACATCACTACCTGACTTGGGTGCTGACATTGGAATGGAGATGGGTTGGGAGGAGAGACCAGATTCTAACAGTCTAACAGGGTCTCCTTTCACAGGAAGTCCCAACAGGGAAATGTCAGCAGACACATTTCCCCTCTCACTGGGTGAGAACGTTAAAACTTCTGAACCACGAAGGTCTCAACGTACACGTAAGAGCCCCACCTATTTAAAGGAATACATTAGATAGGTTGGGGTTTGGTATGGACTGAACCTAGTGGGGAGGGGTGTTATGTATGTAGGTTTGAATGTTATTGGTTTATTTGAACTGTTCTTGTAAAATGTCAAATGGTATTGGTTTAAATAGTGCGGGAAGAAACCCTGCACTCCCATTGGCTGGCAGCTACGGCTGCAGGCTATAAGAGGCAGCTGTAGCCAAGCCAGGATGGGTCCATTCGAGCTGTAGTCACTTAATAAACTCTTTGCTGGAACTCCTCGCGTCTGACTCTTCATGCAAACTTAACAATATCCAATTATTCATGCCAATTAATTTTCAGGTGTTTTGATGTACTTTTTGTGAGCTTACAGTCAGGTTGTAAGCACAAGCGTCTACATTCTTCACAGCCTTTAAATTACAGGCTGCCCATTTCCAAGCTTATGGTTACTACCTGCCTAGCTCTTAGCTTCCAGGGTTTGTGAGGCCAAACTGAGATTAGCCAGTGTGCAATCCAGGCTATTTAGTATTTTTAAAGTTACACACAATGAGCCCTGGGACTTGTAGTCATGAGGCCACCAGTGCAACATATCTTGCTTTACTGGGCAAGTGGGCAGCATCATTTGTGAGTCACAGTCAGGACTTGGGGTTTGGAGATCTCTTTTCTGCTATCTCTTCAGGAATTGCCTGAGGGGGGGTGCCCACTCCCCCATGGAATTAGAAGGGAGTTTTGCTTGGGCCTTAGGGCCTCAGAGCAGCAAAACCAAACCAAACCAAAACAAAAAACACATTTTAAAAAAAGAAGCAAGGGGCAGCTTTGTGTGGATGTAGGTGAAAGGGATAACCTATCTAATTCTAAATGGGTGTCTCTGTGTATGTGCCTGTGTATGCAGCTAGGTTTACAATACAGATAATACAAACATGCTGGACAATTTTCCCTCCCACCAGACAGAAGTATAAGGTGTTCAGAACTTGCTGGGCCAGCCACTCTCAAATACCATCATGAGTACATCAAATTGGTTACAATATAAATGATACAAGAAAGAAAACATTACAATGGGTTTCACATTATGTAGCGATGCCGGACACTCATGAAATAAATAGGCAGAGACCAGGTTCTCGGGATGAGTGACCCCCACTTCATGTTGAGACCACTCTTTTATTAGCTCCTTCCTACATCTTACACAATTAGTCACATGAAGGTAAAACAAATTCATCTTGTGCTTAAGCAAGCATAATATTATTATAACATGTAGCAGATAAAACCACATCCCTATTCTCATGCTTGCTATTGCTGAATCACTATTGCTAAACTGCTAGCCTGACAATCTTTTTCCCACATCTCCCCCTTTTTTATTTATTACTGTAAAACGGTTAAATCTAAATATTCTTCATTTTCCTCCAGCACCACTGTGGACCGTCTGTCTTCCTCCTCACTGACTTGCAATGCTTTACGGGGTTCCACATAAACATCCTCGGACATATTGATATCTTGGTAAAGTTTTTTCTGCAAAGCCGGTTTCTTTAAACTTTTCTTTAAACAAGTAGCTACCATACTTATTAAATTTGGAAAACATTGCAGGCAACAACATACCCCCACTAACAATCCAGCCACTAGGATCAATATTTTTACAAATCCTGCCATCCACCCGCCAGGTAGCCATGACCACAAGGCTCCCCATATGTCCATAGCATTTTCCTCCGCGGGCGTCACCAGCGGATTATGTTTTATCATATCCTCCATATGCTGAATAGTATGAGTGATATTGGGGCCGTTGTCATGGATATAAGTACAACACATAGCGCCTAGCAATGCACAAACCCCTCCTTTAGCGGCCAAAAGATAATCCAAAGCATATCTATTTTGCAGTACGACTGTTCTAATCTCCTGCATTTCTTGATTGATGGCCTTAAGGGTTTTATTGTAAAATTGAACATATGAGTTGTCCAATTGTTAAGTTTATGTAGATCCCGGTAATTCATGGCTGCCCCTAGATTAGGTTGTAATCCTCTAGCTAACTGAGTAGACCAACTCCCTCCCAGAGTTAACCCGAGTCCAAAGATGGAACTTCTCTCTTGTTACGCAGTCGTAATCCTACTGGCAAACTCTGATTCACCCAAACTGCCGGTGAAACCCATCCTAAAGCACATGTCCCAAACCACCCTCCAGGGATCTCAGGGTATGCGTTATGTCCACATAGCCACCACACTTCTCCTAAATACAAAGGCAATGATTTGTTCACCGCCCATGTAGCATTAGCCTGTGTGATTATCATTCCTATTACCTGGCACATGTGTGCATTAAGAAACTTCCCTGTTGTCAGCCTACAGGATGTTGTTTTGTTCCTGTGATTATATCACCCTTTGTACAGGTTAGGTTATGCTGTATACATTCACAATCCCGAGTACAATTAAAAATTGCAGCTTTACATTGATATTCTGAGTCCATGCTATCCCAACCAAATTCCACATCATTACCCTGCTCATTTTCCCACTCCAAGTAAGATTTTTTGCATCTATGACTATAGTTTGTTTGCAGTGTGGATAACGTCCAAGAAAAGTTCCGTTGCCTGTCTGGTTGGTAATTTCAAAACAAATCTCCGCTTCCATTTGCAGTTGGTGACTGAGTGCCAAAATGGATTTATTCTTTTTATCAGTCAGCAAGCTTGAAAAAGTCCCCGGAAAACTCCCGGGATGTTCTGCTATTTGTTTTCTGGTTAAAGGAACACCTGCAAACACCAATCCAGAACTCCCAGTAGTGGGCATATGCATACAGACCCAGCACTTAGTGTTATTCAACAATGTTGCGACGTCAGCCATATCTTTCATTAAAGTATTCTTTTCCCAAACCCCCATATCCGGATTGTTTTCAGAACTTATTTCTGGCTTCCTTCTCTCCTCTGTCACGACATACATAAGGACGCACACACCGACCAGGAACCCATAATGGAGACCCATCCTTCTCCACTGCTGCATAGCCTCTTCCCCAAGTCAAGAGCCGAAAAGGACCCTTCCACTGTTTGTCCGGTAATTCTCTTATCCACACTCTGGGTTTTGCCGATTCTGCCAATTTAGGTTCTGCATAGGAGAGAGAAGAAAAATGGCGGTCCGCCGCCGATAACGCGCGCTCCCCCTCCCCTGTTTGATCCATCCAATTTAATACAAAAAGCGCTTTATTTAACCAATTTTGTATATTTGGAAGACCCAGAGGGTTTTCCCCCTTTTTTATTTTATCCAATTTTGCTTTTAAGGATCTGTTCGCACGTTCCACAATGGCTTGACCCTGAGAGTTGTAAGGGATCCCAAATTTATGAGTGATATCCCATTTTTTGCAAAATTCTGAAAATGCTGATGAGCAATATGCTGGTGCATTGTCTGTTTTTATTTCCACTGGTTTTCCCATATATGCAAAAGTTTTTATGCAGTGATTAATGACATGTTTGGTAGCTTCTCCTCGTTGAGGAGTAGCCATAAAAAATCCCGAATAGGTGTCAATGGATACATGAAGATACTTATAGGGACTGAAGGATGCATATTGAGTAACATCCATTTGCCAAATTTGATTACGAACGAGCCCCCTTGGATTAACCCCAGGCAATCCTCCTGTGGTTACCATTTGGCTGCAGGTAGGACATGACTGGATGACAGCCCCGGCCTCTGTAGCAGAGAGCCCAAATTGTTTCATTAAAGCTTTTGCATTTTGATGATAAAAGTCATGACTGTCCCATGCAGTAGCAAAATGAACATGGTAACCTGATGCTGCTTCATCAGCTCTCCTATTCCCCTCCCCTAGAGTACCAGGAAAAGATTGATGACTTCTCATATGACCAATAAAATACCTATATTTTCGATCCTCTAACAACTTTTGCAAAGCTAAAAATAGGCATGACAAATCTGGAGTAATAGAAGGGGACAAATATGCATTTCTTAACATATGACAAAGCTTATATACATATTGGCTATCTACTATTAAATTCATCTCCGGTTCTGATGATACTTGAAAGCCTCAATTGTTGCTGCTAATTCAGCACGCTGAGCAGACTGCTGAGGCCCCGTGATTTTTGTTTTCCAACCATCTGCCTCCCGCCAAACACAAGCGCCATATGTCCTTCCCCCATCTGCAAACACCGTTAGGGCCTCAGGAATGGGAGTTAATTGTTGGCATGGGACAATTTGAAGTACTGAGTTAACTATCATCTGTAATCTTGGATCTTTAAGACCATGATATACCACTTTGCCTACGTAATTCTCCATGGCTAACTGCAAGTGTTCATTACTCCCAAGCAACCATTCCCAATCCTGCAAACTCATTGGAACTATAATTTTCCCGGATCTAGTCCTGTTAAGCAAAGACATCTATTTCTTCCCTTCATTATTATTGCCTTGTAAGCCTCTCCTTGAGACAACACAGATTTCCGGGTGTGTCTTAGATGTATCCATTCCAAAATTCGCACCGAGCAGTCTCCTGGGCCAACACTGCTGTGGGTCGCCCTGTCAGAATTTCCAATACTACAGGAACATTCTCTGCACACTTATTAGTCCAATGATATTGAAAACGTTCTTCCACTAATTTCACTACCTCTTGCTGCTGTTTAGTTAATAAAATTATGTCTGTAGGCTCTACCCCTCCCTTTAGCCCTTCAAATAAGGGTTTCAGTTCCTCTGTGGTCAATTTAGTATACGGCCTCGTCCAATTAATATTACCAAGCCAGGTTTGTAATTTATTTATTTATTTATTTATTTATTTATTCGACTTGTATGCCGCCCTATTGCAATAGCCGGAGATGATCCTAAATTTGCTCTTGCCATGACTGGTATTATCATTGCTTGTGTCATTTTAAACCCCAAATACTTCCAAGGAGCTGTGAATTGCACCTTATCAGGAGCTATTTTTAGTCCAGCATTTGTTAATATGGTTGATAACTCTTTTAATTGTTGTCGCACCGTTCCTTTTGGACCCGGAGCAGCAACTAAGATGTCATCCATGTAATGGTAGACTAACCATCCCGGATGCAAATTTCTAAATGGTTGTAAAGCATTGTCAACAAATTTCTGACATATTGTAGGACTATTCAACATGCCTTGAGGCAGGACTTTCCATTGAAAACGAGAAGTAGGTGCCTGGTTATTCACAACAGGAACTGTGAATGCAAATAACTTCCTATCTTGCGGGTGTAATGGAATGGAAAAAAAACAGTCTTTTAAATCTATAATTAATAAATCGTAATTCTCTGGTATCAAATTCGATTTGGTAATCCGCATTGTAGGGGCCCCATAGGCATAATAACCTCATTCACTTTTCTCAAATCAGTAAGGAACCTCCCAGCTCCACTTTTCTTTTTTATCACAAATACAGGGCTATTATATGGGCTAGTAGATGGTTCTATATGACCAAGTTCCAATTGTTCCTTCACCAATATGTTTAGCGAATTCAGTTTCTCCCGGTAGCTGCCATTGATCCACCCATATGGGTTTCTCATGATATAAAGTCAATTTTAAGGGTACCATTTCTAATCTTCTACTATTAATCTTGTGTTAAGCTGCGACAACAGATCCCTGCCCCACAGATTACAATGCAACTGAGTAATTACAGGCTGAATAAAAGCAACTTTCAACTTCCTTTGCTATGGACTGTGATCCATTCCTTGCTCATCCTGGCATGCTGTATCCCACCAATTCCTCTCACCGCTGCCCTGTGAACTGTTTCCCATGCCGATGGCCAATCCTTTTCAGAAATAACTGACACATCTGCCCCAGTATCTAAAAGTCCTGTAATGGATTTCCCATTAAGAATAAAAGTAGCACAGGGTTTCTCCTCCACTATCTGTTTAGTAAGTAACAATACCTGCTAAAGGTAAATCAATTCCAGCTGAACCTTGAGTTGCCGGACGAGCTTGAGGGTCATTAATATGAAACAGACCGGTTACTGCAAAGTCCGAATCTAGATAAGGTTCCGGATATTTTCCCAAATCACACCATTCTGTTCCGGATTGTTCGGGGGGCCCTATCAACTCCCCCTTTTCTAGTTTTTTCCTTTCTGGAAGCCTTGCTTTCCCGCCGATCTACATTGGTTAGCCCAATGGAACCCCTTTTTACATTTAGGACAAGGTGGTTTAGGCTTGGTTGTCGATCCTTGCCCCCATTTTTGCTTTACGGCACCACCACCTGGTGCTCTACATTGTGCTTTAAAATGCCCAGGCTTGCCACAATTAAAGCAGTTGCCTGTCTTTTTGTTTCCATCCCTAAACGCTGTTGCCATACACTCCATATTGTAAACATTACTACCTGCTTTCGCAGCTGCCTCTAGAAGTTGAGCTAAATCTAATGCTGACCCGGATGCCACCAACGGTGTTAACAGTCGCATAGTCCACATTTGCATTTTCAACTGCTAGTTTCAAAAGCAACTCCTCTTGGGCTTGTGGGTTATTAATTTGTCGCTCAATGGCTAGTTTTAACCTATCAATAAAAGTTCCATAATTTTCCCCATTTTGTTGCTTGATGTTAGCAAAACTCTTCCCTCCTTCTTTTCCTTCCACTTTACTTAATGCCGCAAAGACGGCCAAAATAATAATTGGATAAGCTTCTTCAGGCAAATCTTTCTGTTGATCTACTGCAGTGAATTGCCCTGACCCATAGATTTGATCTGGAATAATTTGTGCTGTCCTCTGGCAAGGGCTTGTTGCTTATAGTGAAAGTCAAATACTACATATTGGGAGGAGTAAGTAGCATTTTAAATAAAGCCTTCCAATCTGCGGGTATCATAAGATTCCCCAATCCCAAAGCTTCTAACAAAGCCTTGGTATAATGACTATGTATGCCATAATCGGCAGTTGCCTGTTTTATCTGTTTTAATGCACTCAAAGGACCGGCTTCCAAATCCTTTGAGGATTCAGTTGTGCATCCATGTGTACTTGAACAGGAACGCTTCCAATCCTTCCACATCTTCTAACCCAAACTCTCCCTTTTCTAACCCTTCCAAGATAGTTTGCTGGATAGGCAATGCTAATCCCTTTCCCCCCAATCCTTCCATTTGTCGGAGTTGATGTTCAGTGGGGAGAAACTCTGGTGCTGATGGGTGATCTAATGACTGAGGCAGCCCACCACACCGTGATTTACTCTCCTCCTTTGGCTGAACTACTTGAGGAGAATATGGGGGTAACTCTTCCCCTATTAAAGATGTCAATTCCATAGGATTTTCATGTGTAATTAAAATCTCCATCAATTTTCTCCACGCCACCAACTGCTCTGCTGGAGCCCTGGGCTTGATGCATGGCTTTCCCAATTTTCTTCCATGTTGATACCTGAAGACTACCTGCCTCGGGTAGCTTGGGAATTGTTGCCATAGATATATTAGTAACTTTCTAATGTCATTTCTGTGGATCTTAATCCCAACACTTTTAACAGAGTCCGCTAACTTCTAATTCCTGGATATGCTGTTCCTGCACCCTAGAGAGTTTTCCTCCCATACTGCACTGTGACCAGTTCTGACCAGCAGAACTGATGAGAGCTCATATACCTTCCTGGTGAGCAATATAGAAGAGGGATACGCACCTGACTGTAATCAGATCACGCCGGGTCACCACTTGTAGCGATGCCGACACTCATGAAATAAATAGGCAGAGACCAGGTTCTCGGGATGAGTGACCCCACTTCATGTTGAGACCACTTTTATTAGCTCCTTCCTACATCTTACACAATTAGTCACATGAAGGTAAAACAAATTCATCTTGTGCTTAAGCAAGCATAATATTATTATAACATGTAGCAGATAAAACCACATCCCTATTCTCATGCTTGCTATTGCTGAATCACTATTGCTAAACTGCTAGCCTGACAATCTTTTTCCCACAACATTACAATGAATTTTCAGTCACAATGAATTTCCACCCTCCCCCCATAGTCTAGGTAAAATCATTTAAACACACAGTAAATGCAAGGATGAAACTTTTCTTGTAAATGAACTTAGAACATTCGTTAATAACCTTGGGTTTTTCTTAAAAGCACAGAGAGGAGATAAAATTTAACTCTGTTCCTCATCCAGTCTAATTGGCCAGATCAGACTGGGAGAAGACAGTCTCTCAGTGTTTTTAATTCTTAACAATTTAAAATTAATATCCGAAGGGAACAGAGACACTTAAGAGTTGCAACAGTTACCTCTAGGACACACAAAGTCTTAGACACACACACGCAGCCGCATACACACACACAAACAAAGACACAGAGAGGAAAACAAAACTCTGAGGTTTACACACACACGAACACTGATCATTCCCACAATAAATCTCGCAGTTAAATTGTGGAAGGCATAAATCTTAAGGAACAAACCACATGGAAGCATAGAAGATAGAGAAAGAGACACAGAAAGAAAGAATTTTTTAAAAAATCCCATGTGATCCTGTTTATATATTTTGCCCTTTTAAGTACCTTTATTTAGCACATTGGTCTTCCTGTATCCCTCAGCAAAGCCCATTCCCTATCTATACATTTTGGTTTTTTCTTGCTCATGCCAGCTAGGGTCGGCATCTGCCACTCATATCCCAAGCCTCCAATAGCTCTCTCAGGGGGGTTCCATTCCACTCAGGACCCTCGAACTACCACTTCCCATGTTTTCCGTGATGTGGGGTTTCACACTTTGGCTTAGTCGGGCCAGTCAGCGACCAGTTTCAGACACAAGAACTTCAAGAGCAAGAAAAGAAAAAAAGGTGTCTGAGGGAGACTTTGGTCATTGCACCTTGTGCAACGAATTCAAACACTATCTAAAAAACACCCCCAAACTCTCTTTTTCACAAAGTATTCCACAAAGTATGCACTCCTTTTAAAAACCACAAGAGACTCTCTCTTTCTCTTTTTGCCACGGTTTTTGGACTGGGGGTATGCTGCCTGTGCAGACTTCTTTCCTCTTCCCCCCAAAAAACAGTCTGTGAGACTCTCTGCCCCCCACAGATAAGTACTGGTACGCCGCCTCGTTCCTTCAGGCCCACGTTTAGCGGATTTGGAAAGCTCAAATCCGGGAAAACTTGCTTTTCTGTAAGCAAGTACTGGTACTCCAATTTAACATCCAAATTACCCCCTGGGGTTTGCTTTTGGGATACACTGGACAAAAAAACCAAAAATTTTCTTCCCTCCCTTCAATCATATCCCTCTCGGCTTTTCCTCTTATATACAGAAGATCCCACACTCTGATGACCCCCCTCGCTCTTCCTGTCCTTGTGATTATGGCCCTGTAGAGCTAGCAACAGACAAGAGGGCGGCTAGAGGCCAAACAAAGAAATGAGATCCAGCTGCTGTCCAAGGGTGAAGCTGCTCACACACACACGCTCTTCCTCCTTCTCTAACAAAAGGTCCCGTGCTCTGAAACTGTTAAACATAACTTTTTCTTTTCAGACAGGAACTGTTTTTTTTTAATTGGGAATAATAAAAACCCCAAAACCATGCTATAGAGCACTCCACTCCAGAACAACTAGACACAGGGCCAGTTTTTCCCCAAACGCCATCAATCTGCTAAACAAATAATTTCCTCAACACTGTCCAACCATTTACAAAGTCTGCACTACTACTACTATTAATCTTCTCATCACTCCCCATCACCCATCCCCTCCCACTTGTGACTGTATGTTGTAACTGCATCGCTTGTATCCTTACGATTTACATTCACTGCTTCCTAGTATGATTTGATTGCTTATTGTACCCTATGACTATCATTAAGTGTTGTACGTTATGATTCTTGATTCTTAACGAATGTATCTTTCCTTTTATGTACACTGAGAGCATATGCACCAAAGACAACTTCCTTGTGAGTCAAATCACGCTTGGCCAATAAAGGGTTATATCTAAGGGGAGATTATGCTAAGACAGACAAATATATCATTTTACATATAATAACTGCGCCGAGAATTGTGTCCGCACAGTACTGGAAACAGGATAATATACCATCTGAGGGGACAGTGATAAGAAAGATTTTGAACTGTGTGGAGATGAACAGGCTGACCTTAGAGTTAAAAGATAGAGGTGAAACCAGTATTGTTGGGAAATATTTAATAAAAAGTATTTTTTTAAAAAATGGCCAAGGATTAGAATGCAAATAAGCCAGAAGATGAGAAAGGAACTTTATACTACCAAAATGAAGATAAAAATGATAATTCAAGATTGTTATGAAAAGCTGTATGAGCAAGAAAAGTTTCAGAAGAGAAAATTAAACAATATTTGGAAAAAGCGGAATTACCTAAAGTACCAGAAAAAGTAAAAACTATGTTAAATGAATGAATATCAATGATGGAATTATCAGAAGTGCTCAAGAGACAAGAGAATAATAAAACACCAGGGCCAGATGGGCTGCAGGCAGAATTTTACAAATGTTTACAAGATACTTTAGGCCCATCAATGTTAGAAGTCCATAATGAAGTATTGACTGATGCAAAGGTACCAAATTCGTGGATGAAAGCAAATATTACTTTGATTCCAAAAGAAGATTCAGATTTAATGCAGATGAAAACTATAGGCTCATATCTTCACTGAACACTGACTATAAAACATATGCTTCAATAATGGCAGAGAGAGTAAAAAATTTCTAAATGAATTTATATATTCAGATCAAAATGGCTTTTTTGTTTGGCCTAAGAAACTATGACAATAATTTTAACTTTAAAGGCAATTTTCCATAAACAAATGGCAAAGGTGATAGAAAATGGAAATAGGACAGAGAATTTTAATATAAAAAGGCACAAGAAAAGGATGTCCACTATCTCCTGGACTATTCCTATTGATATTAGAATTGCTAAATATAGATATTAGACAAGAGATAGAAATTAAAGCTATGGAAATAAAAAGGGAACAATATAAATTATAGGCATTTGTAGAAGATTTGCTCTTTATCTTGGAAGACCCACAATAAAATGGACTCAAACTAATTAGGAAAATAGAAGAGTATGGTGAAGTTGCAGGACTGAAAGTTAATAAAGAGAAAAAAAATCAAAATAATTGTTTACAGATATATAGAAAAAGAACTAACAAGGAAAATAGGTATACAGATAGTCAAGAAAGTTATTATAAATTGACCAACCAATTGAAACAAATTTGGTTAAGTGGAAAAACCTCCAACTATCATTGATGGAAAGAGTAGCCACCAGAAAATTGAATATCCTGCCAAGATTACTCTGTTTATTCCAAGCAATACCAATAAATTGGGGGCAATTTTTATTTTTATTTTTTGGAAAAATTAAACACTAGTAAAATATATTTGGCAAGGAAAAAAAAGGCTAGGATAAACTTGAAAATGTTGCAAGATTCTAAAAATTTTGGCTATTCGATTGAGTTAGATCAATGGCAGAATTTATGGGATAGAAGTTATAAATTAGCAATGTCTACTGCATACAAAGAAAATCTTTATAAAATGTTTTATAGATAGCATTTTTCGCTTTCAAAGTTAGCAAAGAGGTTTCATAATAAATAACATATAGATTTGAAACGAGATACATGATTTCAGAAAAAGAGTTATTGTCAGTATTTGTGTATGAGCACATACACACACTCTCACATCTCTTACTATTTAAGAAGCACTTTTTGTGCAGGTTGCCTTGTAACAATGTCTGTGCCATCCCAACTTAAACTCTCCAGCAAACTATTGTTTACTCTGGGCATTCATCTTCAAAGTCCAATCTCCACTTTGTAAAAAATTGATATTAATTTTTATTGCGTTCTTGGCTTCTACCACTACCTAGATCTTGCTCATCTTCAAATGCATACAGTATAGGGTGATATTTTTTTGAGCCCAAATGCACAAACGGATGCCAGGACGAGATTCGGGGTGGAATTCCATACTTAACAATGGACTTGCTTGCTGTTTTTAAAAATGAAGCGTTTTTGGCGTGCCCCCAACCCCGTTTTTGCTCCCAAGAGGCTCCAGAGAGGCTTGCTAGGCCCCATTTTGGGCCTAGCAGGCCTTCGTGCAGCCTCCTGGGAGCATCCAGCCATCCAGTATTCCTGGATTCAGTGTTTAGCAAAAAGAACATTTGGAGCTAATATAGACTTGATTCCTGCCTTGGGAATGTTCTGGGTAATCTACTGCGCATGCCCTGGAAGATGGCGGCTCTGTTCTAAGCTCTGCGGGAAGAGAGTCGGCTGTAGTCCATTAGGGAGGCTGGGAGCAGCTGGCAACCCTTCCTTGGTGGTCGTTTTGACAGGGGAAGATCTCGGGTGTCGGATTGTGGTTTTGGAGCCGACGCCCGTTGCCGCTCCCCATTGCAGCTCCCTTGGTTGCTCCAGTGCTCCGACGCTGGCGGCGTCTCCCGGCGGCGTTTCTTTTTCGCCCTGTCAGCCCGGGCCTGGCCAGCTGATTCCGGGCCTGGCTCCGAAAGACGCGCGACGCCCAGGTGATCGGCGTGGCGGTGGTGGCAGTGCCCAGGGGATTGGCGTGGCATGCTGACTGGGGGCTGGTCTTGGATTCAGCCCTGGAGCCTCGCTGCGCCCCGGAGAACGGCGCTGCGGTGGCGGTGGTGATGGCGGCGCCCTGAGGAAGGACGTGGAGGGCCGGTGAGCTGTCGGGCGCTTGGCTCAGCCTGGGAAACGCCTTGCGCCCTGGAGAACGGTGCGACGGCTGTGGCGGCCCTGCGGAGAACGGTGTGGCAGGGACTATCCAGCTGTTGGGGAGTGAACCATGGGGGGTGGAGGCTAGTGGAGTGACTGGCCCCCACCCTGGCCCCCACCCTGGTCTTCGTAACGGCGCACCACGCCTAGGAAAGCGGCATGTTGGGGTGACGAGGCAGGGAGGGGGGACCGGTGGAGGGTGCTGGTCTCCTCTCTGGCGCCCGGCCCCAGCTGGGTCCTCCGGAGCAGAGCCGTTGGTGGCAGTGACGGCGATGGTGAGGGGGGGCGGCCCGGGGCCAGTTGCCGCAGGCGTGTTCCGGCTGAACTTTTTACATCTTTGTTCGATGCCCTTCCCTCCCTCCCCTCTTGTCTCCTTTTGCCCTGCCCCGCGGGGGTATTTGTTCCCCCCTTTTTCCTCCCTCTTACACCCGATGGAGGTTGGTGAGAGGGGTGTGGGTGCATCCTGTCCACCATTGTGTGGGGGTCGCGGACTGGGATTGCGGCCCCCCCCCCCTCGTAATCCAATCTTCTGGTACCATCTGGCCATTTGGACATGCCTGCCTGACATCCCTGCAGTGAGAGTGCAGTGGTTGGCCCGGATGAGGGCCCTTTGCATCGGCCCGCTGGATTGTGGTGAGAGAGCAATCCGGATTTATTTTCTGGGACCATCTGGCGGTAGCATGGACATTATGACCAGACTGGGTGTTTTAAGATCTCTACGTATGGACTTGTTCTATCTTTTCGACTCTTCCCTTTATATGCTTAACATAACAACATGCGGGCTTACTTGCCAATGGACTTGCGGGCCTTACGGGAGGCTCCTCCTTCCCGGTTTGGCCGCTGGACTTTCCACACTGTATCTCAAGGACGGGTCATGGAACCCAGAGAGTTGGCATTGCGCTAGTAGGGGTTGGGGTGGGGGTTCTGGGCAGGATAGAAGGAGGGGTTCCAGACCTTCTTTAGTTAAATTTTTGAATCAATTCTTAAATGGGTTAGGGAAGGTGGGGGGTTCACAGGTGTTCATTGCAGCCCCAGTCAGGCTCGGGGTTGGAGGGGGTTGGGTGGGGTGGTGGAGTCCCGGACGGAATAGTGGGGGCCTTGATTCCCAGGGTGGTTGGAATGGGTAGGAGTCGAGGAGGAGGGGGGCCGTATCATGTTAGGAGTGCCCCGCTGCATTCAAGCTGTGGCGCGCTCCGACCCCTCGACCTCTTCTCAATTTCTGGGGGTTTTGGGATCCAGGGCCCCTGGGCTCCAGCTGGTGTATTTTAATGCCAGGTCCGTGGTGAATAAGGTGCTCCTTCTCTGGGAGGTTATTGAGGAGGAGGCCGCGGACCTGGCTTGTATCACCGAGACCTGGTTGGGGCCAGAGGGCGGTGTCCCTCTGGTTGATATCTGCCCCCCAGGTTTTCGGGTTATGCACTGGTCTTGACCCCAGGGAAGGGGTGGTGGGGTGGCTGTTGTTATCCGGGAGGCCCTGCTTCCAAGGGAGGCCCCTGCTCCTGAGATTGGCGGGTGTGAGTCCCTCCTCGTGAGGTTCGGACCTCATGGTCAGATGGGCGTGCTGCTTACATACCTGTCCCCCAGCTGTGTATCAGCCGCCCTGCCTGGGCTGCTCGATGCCGTCTCGGGGGTGGCGGTGGAGTTCCCGGAGTTTATAGTTCTGGGGGACTTCAACCTCCCCTCCTTGGGTGTGGCGTCAGGGTTGGCCCAGGAATTCATGGCTTCCATGGAGTCTATGGGTCTGACCCAGTTAATAGCTGGCCCGACTCATGAGGGGGGCAATATGCTCGATCTGGTTTTTGTCTGGAGCGGTGGCGAAGTGGCCTGGGGATGGTGTTATTGTAACCCATCCGGTTCCATGGTCAGACCACTATCTCCTACGGCTGGCCTTCCAACAAGCTGCCCTACACCGCTGGGATGAGGAGCCGTCTAGATGGTTCTGCCCCAGGCCTGATGGACCCTGAGAGGTTCCAGGCAGAACTGGGGTTTTTTCCTGCATCCCTTACCCACAGCCCTGTCGAGGTCCTTGTGGCTACCTGGCAACAGTCGGCTGGGGGCCCTGGACAGGGTTGTCCCCATCGTCCCTTACTCAGCGCAGATCCCGGTTGGCCCCTGGTACACGAGGGGCTCCGGGAGATGAAGCGTCGTAGGGGACTAGAGAGCAGGTGGAGGCGACCCGCTCCGTATCCGACCGAGCCCAGTTGAGAGCCTATATTAGGACTTACCTGGTGGCTGCGGGGCGGCGAGGAGACTTTACTTCTCCGCCCTCATAGCATAACCGCCCGGCCGCCCTGTTTGGGGTTGCCGCTCCTACACTTGGGGAGGTGGTGGACCCCTTGGGCAGAGCTGAGAATTTGGTCTTTATCTGCAGGATAAAATTGCTCGGATCCGGGAAGGGTTGCTTCGGACTTGCAGGGGTCTGGAGAGGGGAGGCAAGTGGTTTGGCTAATGTCATCTGGACTGAGTTCGATCCTGTTTCTGAGGATGAAGTGGACAGGATCATGCGGCGGCTGAGCTCCACCACATGTTTATTGGACCTGTGCCCTTCCTGGTTGGTTTATGCCTCCAGGGAGGTCACGTCGCCTGGCTCGGGCGGTGGTCAACGCTTCATTGAGGGAGGGACTGTTCCCTGCCGCCTTGAAAGAGGCGGTGGTGAGGCCCCTTCTGAAGAAGCCTGCCTTGGACCCAGCCGTGTTGAACAACTTTCGTCCGGTCTCCAACCTTCGCTTTTTAGCGAAGGTTGTTGAGAGTGTGGTGGCCCAGCAATTGCCACTTTTCCTGGAGGAAGCGGAATTCCATGGATCCCTACCAATCGGGCTTCCGGCCCGGGTACAGCACGGAGACAGCATTGGTCGCGCTGATTGATGATCTCTCTAGGGCTCGGGACAGGGTTTTCCTCTGTCCTGGTCCTGTTAGATCTCTCAGCTTTCGATACCATCGACCATGGTATCTTGTTGCGGCGTCTTGGGGGTTGGGAGTGGGCACTGTTTTACAGTGGTTCTCCTCCTACCTCTCGGGGCGCTTCAAACAGTGTTGGCAGGGGGCAGAGATCGACTCGAGGTCTCTCACTTGTGGGGTACCTCAGGGGTCGGTTCTCTCGCCTCTCTTGTTCAACATTTATATGAAGCGCTGGGGAGATCATCCGTGGCGGTGAGTTATCATCAGTATGCTGATGATAGGCAGTTATATATCTCCACCCCAGACCACATCAGTGATGCTCTCTCCGTGATGTCCCGTTGTTTGGAAGTGGTGTGGATCTGGATGGACAGGAACATGCTCCGACTCAATCCAGCCAAGACAGAGTGGTTGTGCATACCGACATCCCGGTCCAGTTCTGAGGTTCCATCTTTGGTCATGGGGGGGGAGGTGTTACCCCCCCGTGGACAGGACTCGCGGCTCAAGTTGGAGGAGCAGGTGGGAGCTGTGGCCAGGCGGGCCTTTGCCCAGGTCCGGCTGGTTCGCCAGCTGCGCCCATATCTGGACCGGGATGCCCTGCACATGATTACTCAGGCCCTCATTGTCTCCCGACTGGACTACTGTAACACTCTCTACTTAGGACTGCCCTTGCATACCACTCGGAGGCTTCAGCTGGTGCAGAATGCGGCCGTGTGGGTAGTGTTGGGAGCCTCCCGATACTCCCATGTTACACCCCTCCTGCGCGACTTGCATTGGCTTCCGGTTGCCCTCGGGTGAGATTCAAGGTTTTAGTGTTAACATTCAAAGTCCTACATGGCATGGGTCCAGGATACTTACGAGACGACTCCTCCCAGTTTCAAGTACCAACCGCCCGGTGCAGACAGGGCCTCCTCAGGGTGCCGTCGCGACTCAATGTCACTTGGCGGGGACTCGGGAGAGCCTATTCTGTGGCAGCCCCCGCTTTATGGAATCTCCTTCCACTGGAGCTCCGGCTTGCTCCTGATCTCCGTACCTTCATACGAGCTAAAACCTGGCTGTTTTTACAATCTGGGCTATGCTGACTCCTTGGGTTTTCTTGATTTTAATCTTTGGGGGTTTTAATGTTAATTCGGCTTAGTTTGTTTAATATGCTTTGTTGTATTTTCTTTTAATCTGTGAGCCGCCCCGAGTCCTTTGGGAGAGGGGGTGACATATAAGTCGAATTAATAAATAAATAAATAAATAATAATCAAAACTATGCAGTCTCCTAAAACTGTTGGAGCCAATCTTCTTTCTTTCTTCCATATCCTCCTCTTCAAAACTAGTAAGTTGCTCTGCTTTTTAATGCCAGGCTTAGTGTGGTAAGTTCAGAGTGGATTTTGTAGAGAACAGCTCACCTTTAGGTCTCATTCATTTGCTCCATTTCAGAGCATACATTACACAATTTCCAAAGCATAATTCAGCCTATTCAGCAGTTTGCCTAGCTGCTGCTTCATTATTTCGGTTGCTGTCACAACCTTTATGGAGTGTCCAATGGCCTTTTAAGTTTGACAAGCAAAAAAAAATAGTAAATATTTCTCACAAATATTTTCCCTCTTCCACTTTATGGTTCGTTTAACATACAAAATTATGTGCTGTCTTACTTAAATATCTGGGTGTTGTATTAGGGTTTAAGTCAGAGTTCTTCAAACTTGGCAACTTTAAGACTTGTGGACTTAAACTCCCAGAGTTCTCCAGTCAGCTGATTGGAGAATTCTGGGAGTTGAAGTCCACAAGTCTTAAAGTTACCAAGTTTGGGAATCCTGGTTTAAGTAGTGTTGAAAGAAATATCCTTCTGGGTTCAGGTCCAAGTGTGGAAAAAGACACTGGAAACATGGAGGCTGCTTGGAAAGTTTAATGGTGAACAGGACCCCATGGTCTGGAGCTCCAGAGAAAGATGATCACATGCTTGAAGGAGAAGATCAAGAAAAAAGGACTGAGGTGCTGAGAGTATCTGGGTTTTATAACCTTTGTTGGGATTTGAATTGAAGCTTGTTTCTAATTGGTTGTCAGACTCCCATGAGGGGCAACTCTGTAGGCTGTCCTGAGTTCCAAGCTTGGTTGACCCTTGCTGGATGATCTATGCCCCCAAAAGGGCCCTTGGCAATTGCTATAGCTTTACCTGGAGATCTTTCTTATGTAAAGTATTCTGGCCCAGGCCTTAATGGCCCACCCATTAACAAAGGTGGGGGTGAGATTCTGCTTCTGGGTTTCTACTCTTTTTAGAGGAAATATTCTGCCTTTCTAAATATTTACTAGAATATTTCATTTGTCTAGGAGAGGGGTGGGTGCTAACTTCCTACAATCCCTCTTTTTTAAAAAAAACACGTGAGGGTTTTGACAAAAGATCAAAAGGTGATCAGATCAGGGAGACTTAATGGGTGCTTTTAATTTTTTTTCTGATGCAAAGGAAAGGCATTGGGGAAAAAAGGCAACAGAAAAGGATCCCATCAGTGGCTCCCACAAGCTTTCAACGTCTGGGAAAACTCCTGTTTTTTTTTTTCAAAACGGTATCTGTTATGTATGTAGGTTTGAATGTTATTGGTTTATTTGAACTGTTCTTGTAAAATGTCAAATGGTATTGGTTTAAATAGTGCGGGAAGAAACCCTGCACTCCCATTGGCTGGCAACCACGGCTGCAGGCTATAAGAGGCAGCCGTAGCCAAGCCAGGATGGGTCCATTCGAGCTGTAGTCACTTGATAAACTCTTTGCTGGAACTCCTGGCGTCTGACTCTTCATGCAAACTTAACACTGGCGACGAGGATGGGATTTCCCTGAAGAGAAGGCGGCGAAGAACAAGCAACAAGCGAGATGGCTGCGCTGAACACCCCCAGCACCGTTCGATCCGGCGGCGGAAGACTGGGAATCGATGCGGATCGCTTCCAGATGTATCTGGAAGACGATCCATCCCGAGAGCGGAAGAGAGGCGGTCTTTCTCACGCGCGGTCCGGCAGTCTTCAAAATGGCGAAGCGTTAGCGGGAGCTGCAGAGCTGAAAGGTAATGGAATGGCCCGATTTAGAGAAACTTTTAAGAGCCCATTCGCCCCTCAAGTATCGTGCCTCATTAAGAGACCGAATTTTACCGTCGGGATCAAGGGATAGCGAGAATGTTAATGACTTCGTGGCAAGTTTAAGGGACATTGGGGTGCTTGTGACTTTACCAACTTAGAAGAGGCCATCGCGTGATCGGTTTGTTTTAGGCCTAAAGATAAGGTCTTACAAAGTAAACAATTAATGAAACCTAAGATCCGTTTAAAGAGGCCATTGAAGAAGCTGCCTCAGCGGAAGCCACCAAGTCCTCAGCAGCGGCCATGAAAAGATTAACAAGGCCTCAAGCCAGGCCTCAAGCCATTCTGATGGGGAAAAATCACAACAGCCCATTGAACAAATAGACTCTGATTCTGATGGCAGTGAGGCAGAGGAGGGATTTTAGACTCAGAATGGAGAAGAGAGAAAAGACTCTGGGAAAAACAGGCAAGGATTCTATTGCAGAGGCTGTGGGGGGGCACCCCACTGAATGCAAGTTCTTTGACTCCATTTGCCTCGTTGTGAAAGCGGGGTCACATAGCCAGAGTCTGCAAATCATCAGAACTCCACCGATTAGGAAAAAATTTCCTGATAAAGACTTTAAGCCCAACAATTTCCTTGAAAAGATGGAAATGAAATTCAAAGCAAATGGCAAGAATGAAACTCACCAAACAATCACTATTGGTCATTCTTCACCCTTAAAAGCAGAAAAGTACATGTGAAGGTGTTTATTGAAGGAAGGCCTTGCCAAATGGAAGTGGACTCAGGCTCTTATTTATCTATGGTGTCATGGGACACTATCCACAGAACTCTTTCCAAAATTCAGAAGAAACATTTCCAGAAGCAAGCACTGACTCTCAAAGAGACTACCAAGGGAACAAGATTCCAGTAGTTGGGCAAGAGATTTCAGCGATGCAGTTTAAAGGCCACCAAGCGTTTGCCCTGACCATGCGTGGACAAGGATGCGCCCAAGTTTGCTGGGACTTGAGTGGTTCAAGCCACTGAGCATCGAGGTGACTGGCATCAATCCGCGTAAGCAGCTCTGAATGGGAGGAGTCCTTGAAGTCTGAGTTTCCAGGGTCTTCAGCGAAGGACTGGGCAAGTATATGGGGACCCCTATTGCTTTCAGCCTAGACCCCAGGTGCCCCAATTCGTTTAAAGCCCAGGAGGTTCCATTTGCTTTAAAGGAAAAAATTGATGCACAATTAGATAAGCTCATTGCTCAAGGGGTTTTAGAGCCTACTGACCACTCCAGATGGGAAACACCCATAGTCACACCAGTCAAGGCTGATGGGTCAGTGAGAATCTGTGGTGACTATAAGGGGACACTTAACCATGCTGCAGCAGAGTGCATACCAGTACCAGTTGTGCATCATCTGCTCATTCCTTGGCAGGGGTACAGTATTTGCTAAACTGGACTTGGCTCAGGCATATCAACAATTAACAGTTGATGATGCCACTGCAGAGCACAAACAATTGTGACTCATAGAGGTGCTTCAAATGTAAAAGACTAAAAAATTTGGCGTGGCACCTGGCATTTTTCAAAAGCCTATGGAAAGAATGTTGCAAGGACTGCCAGGGTAGTGCCTTATTTTGATGATGTGTTAATCTCTGCTGAAAATGACACTCAGCTAAGAGAACTCAGAGTCCTTACCAGATTCAGAAAAGCGGGTTTAAAGTCAAGGAAGACAAATGTACACTCAAAACAGACAGAGTTGAGTTCCTGGGGTACATGATTGACAAGCATGGCATCCACCCTACTGATGCCAAGGTTAAAGCAATCAAGGAAGCCCTAAACCTCGATGCAAGGCAGATTTGCAAGCCTTCCTTGGACTTATTAACTTTTATCACATGTTTCTACCTCACAAAGCATCTATTGCTGAGCCTTTACATCGCCTGCTTGATAAAGAGCTGTTTGGATCTGGGGGAGGAAGGAACAGTCAGGCATTTAACAATTAAGAGACTAATCGTCTGATGCTGTGTTGATACAGTTCTCTGAGAATTTGCCTGTTGTTCTGACTTGTGATGCATCCCCTTTTGGAGTGGGGGTTTGAGTCACAGGCTTCCCAGTGGAAGGGAAGCCCCAATGCATTTTACTCTGCGCACTTTGTCCAAAGCAGAGAGGAAATTATAGGTGGACAAGGAGGCTTTAGCAGTTGTTGCAGCTGTTAAGAAATTTCATGAATATCTGTATGGCAGGTCATTCCCATTGTTACAGATCCAAACCTTTATTAGGCATTGTGGCAGGAGACAAACCTACACCTAATATCCTGTCACCAAGAATGCTGAGGTGGACTGAATTTCTTGCAGCCTATTCATACAAACTGATTCACAGGCCTGGCAAGGACATTGGACATGCTGATGCACTGAGTCGTTGCCCACTACTTGCCACAAGGAGGACTTTGAACTTGAAACTCACACCTTTTTCCTGGAGACCGTTGCTAAGCTTCCAGTCCATGCTGCTGAGATTGCCAGAGAAACTGCCAAAGATGCTGTGTTGGCACCTGTTATGGGCTGGATTAAGAAAGGTTGGCCTCTTCAAGATCTACCTCACCTGCCCAACCTTTTAAGTCCAGGCAAACTGAATTATCTGTATTAAGAGGATGTATTTTGTGGGGTAACAGGGTGGTTATTCCTGCAAAACTGCAAGGGAGGTTTTGGAAATGTTACATGAGGGTCATCCTGGGATTGTAGGATGAAAGGTTTGGCCAGGAGTTATGTATGGTGGCCAGGTATTGACAAAATGGTTGAAAACTGGGTAGCATCTTGTCCCAATTGCCAGGTGATCAGGCCTGCTCCACCTCACGCCCCCACAGGAATGGGAGTCCTGAGGGCCCATGGTCTAGAATCCACATTGATTTTGCAGGCCCTACAAGAGGGCACACTTTTCTAGTTATAGTAGATGCATATTCCAAATGGCTAGAGGTAATTCCCATGACATCCACTACAACTGAGGCTGTCATCAAGCAGCTCAGAAAATTGTTTGTAACCCATGGGTTACCAGATGTCCTGTTTCTGACAATGGCCCTCAATTCACATCTAACATTTTGAATCCTTTCTAGCTCAACAGGGTATCAGACATGCCCTCACTGCCCCTGGGCACTTGCCGACCAATGGCTGGGCTGAAACGTGTAGTGCGCTTTACCAAAGAGAAGCTTCAGCAGCTGGGTCCTGGGGATATCACTGAGAAGCTTGAAAACTTCTTGGTGTTCAACACATCGCCCATCAAATAACTTGTCCCCAGCAGAGTTGTTGATGGGTGAGGCTTGGTCTTCCCTTGACCACCTTCATCCCTTACGCATGGCACCACTGGATTCCACTTCCAAGAGTTCGTTTCTTTTAGTGTGGGAGATTCTTGTATACTAGGAACCTTATGGGTGAACCTTTGTGGATTCCTGCTGAAATAACTCACATCACTGGCCCTCGTTCTTACAGGGGTACAAACAGAGGATGGCCCTCCTGGGGCAGGCATTGACCAACTTAGATCCAGGTTCCCTCAGGAACATCGCCCCTGTCTCA